>JAJKFJ010021243.1:0-29453 GCA_027382625.1 Tetmemena sp. SeJ-2015
TTGCAACAAAGCATTGTATATCTACTGATCATTTACATCTTTGAAAATAAATAAGTAAAGCAACTATTTTTCAATTTATGATGTCTATAATTCACCATTTTAGATTCAGAAGGCTTTTACATATTAATATTTAGGGAATATGAGTCCAATTTCATAGTCTTAATACTTAGAACTCATTTTATTGACCAAAGATTTATTAAATATCAAATACAGCTTATTTCTCATTTAAAATAATATTGAAAAATATAAATAATTTTTGTAAATTTAAATTAAATAAAAGATTAAATTTTTTTCAAAAATAGTCTCTATGCTTTCTGGTAAAAAATTTAATTTAGTGTGATTTTAGGATAGTTTGAAAGATAATTAAAAATTAATAGGACTTTATTATTGATATATTTCTTAAATCTCATAAATAATAGAGTCACCCTTACTTTGATTTCTGCCATCACCAATTAAAAACAAATTAAACATATTTTTAGGTCATTCCATTAAATATTAGATTCAGCCAAAGTCAACAGCACCAAAACTTCCTACTTTTAATGAGCTTAACATTGATAACCATATTTATATGCTTTAATTAAATAAAAATTTTAAATAGAAAAAATTTAAATCTAATTAAATTAAATAGAAAAAAAAAGGGAAATTATCTAAATTCCCCTAAAAATTTTCCTTTACTTTGTTTTAAATAATTAATTTTTTTTTAAAACTATTTTTTTTTATTAAGATTTATCAATATTTTTGAATTTTTAACTTGAAAATTTTTTCCCAAAAATTTTAAAAAATTTAAAATTTTGCCTAATTACAAATGATTTTTTTAAATTTTTTTTTTCAAAATTTTTTTTATAAATGTAAGATAAAAAAAATTTTAAAATAAAAAGTAACAGAAAACCATAAAAGTAATAAAATTTAAAAAAAAACTAGGATCAAAAAAATTTATTTTTTTACCATTTAATTCACTTCAATTTGTTTTAGATAGATAAAATATGATATAAATTTAATCTTTCAATGCTTTAATTTTTGAGTGATTATACTTTTACAAGTAATTTTATAGCAAGCAAAGGTTTGTTTTCCGCAGATCTCTCCCACAGAAAACTAAAATTCATTCTCAAACTAGATACTAGACATCACGTACTTCATATGAGAAGGAACTACTTCACTCATCTCACTCCCTCAAATTTAAGAATAGATTCAAAACATTAACATCAAAAATTTGACAATTAATTGCACTGACCTACCAGCTATTCAAAATATTTCTCACCAAAGCTTAATAAATATTTAAACTCCATCAGTCATACAAATAGAAAATTCTACTTTTATCAATTGTCAAAATAGAAAATAAATGCCTATCATAAATGCTTCGCATTCAAAAATTATTATAAAAAATAGTTCTTTCATTAGCTCATCTTTGGAACTTGGTCAGATTTTAAAAGGTCAAAATATTTCGCTTTATTTTCAAGATTGTTAAAGTATAATTTATATTTCTAGATAAATGACGAATTGATTTCGATTTATCTAATAAGTAAATCAAGAGAAGTTTCTTAAACTGCTTTCTTTAGTGTATAAAATAATATTTTAGACACTGCATCTCAATTATAAAATATAACTTTTGAGAGCAGTTAATTTATTTTCTCTGACGAGATAATTTCAATTGAAGATACAATTCTTAGTTGTGATGAAGCTTAAATGAATTCGAGTGAATAAGGTGATATTTATATGATGAGGTATGCCTTTATAAATATCACTTATGGATTTCTTACTTTAAAAAATATCACCCTCGAAAATCTTTTTGTTTTTTATTAAATGAAATTTTGAATTATAATTTTAAATAACCAAAGATATTTTAAAATGGGAGGGTATTTTTAAAAACTCTAAATCCCATATTTTTTTAATTGCTAAATTCAAGTTTTTTTTATTATTTTGGCGCTTATAATAATTTTAAGACCGGTTTTCATTTTTAATTTAAGTTAAATTTTTGCACATTCTTCCCTCAAAGATTTAGTTCAAACTAATATTTTTTTATCTCCCAATATCAAAATTTTTTTGTAAAAAATTTTTAAAAAGATACCTTTTTAAATTTTAATGACAAAAAGGTTCAATTTTAATTTAAAGTTCTCGATTTATTGGAGTTACTACAATATTTGAAGCAGTGATTTAATGCTAAAGTTGTTTAGATTCTTTAATCCAGAATATTAGCTTTTAAAATGTGTAGTCTTGCTTTGGAGAATCCGTGATCTCTTCATTCTATTACCCACAGGGATAACTAGTTTTTGATGATATAAAAATTTTAGCTTCCTCTCATTTTATAAGCAACTAATATTTAATCAAAATAACTTAAAATGGAATCGTTAATATCTAAGGACAACCCTCACTTTTACTGATCTAATCTGTTGAATTTAATGAAAATAAAGACTCTTAGTTTGAAATGGGCTTAGTTTATTCAGAGGAGAGTATTCAATTTTAATCAGTTATAATTTAAGATGCCATCTTTACAAAAGATAAATATATTTCTAACCTGGTTTACATAGGAGCATAAGACTATCTTTAAATTTCAAATTTAAAGACTTCTACTACTCAAGACATGGTCTCTTCAAATTATTAAGATCAAATTAATTCGGCAAGTGCAATCCTTTAGATTACAAATTTTAAAAATTTGACGGTCTCGAATATATCAGTCTAATGTAATTCAATGTATAATGATCTACCAACTATGCTGAATAATTAGAATGAGTTCACAGTAGAAAAGTTTTTGCTTCCACTTTTTCAAGCATAGAGTATTGCAATTAAATTTTAAATTCCAAATAAAATTTTATTCAAATTATTTTTAGATACGTAAATCAATTTATAAAAACTCCCAGTTGAATGTGAAGTGAAGTCATAGACAGAAGTATTTAATCTACTTTCCATTATCTTAAAAGTAAGGAAAACACTTAAAATTTCCGATAATAAGGGCTTAGATGAAGTTTTGACTAGGAATTAGGAGTAAGCTACGAAAATTATTATAAATGTAATGAATATTTTTTGGTCTATAAATATCGTATTAAAAATATCAATGATTAATAATTCTTTTTCCTATTGCAATATTATAATCTAAAAGCCTCTTGAAGCTTGTGGTGATTTAGATTCTGGGATAAATCCAGCTTGTCTTCTTACGAGTGCCAAGTTTTAATAAGTTTAAGTAATGAATTGCAGAAACTATTAAGATTTGACACTTTTAAATTGCTTGAATTGCAACCAAGTAGAGCTAAAAGATTCATAATTTGCAAGCATTTCAGAAAGCAATATAAGTTAAGATTCATTTTCTCAAAACAAAAAGGGCCTCATCAAATTAGACAAGGGAAGTTTTATACTTAATATTTCAAATATAACGATGAGTGATATAAATTAAAATATTTTTGATATATTATCCGAAGGAGCTATACTGATTTAAGTTTAACTAAATACTTTAGGAAATTACTCAATCCAGAAATCAAAATTTCAAAATATCTACACAAAATCAATAAGTGGAGGTTTGATTTCTACAGTTTTATAGTCAGAGTATGTTCAAAATATCAAGCCTAAAAAGATTTTGTCTCTTTATATAACAGACTCATAATTTAATAATGTTTCTTCCTAATATTGAGAAAATCAGTGAAAAAGACAATTAATTCAAATGTGTTTAAATAACAGGCAATAAATTAATAATTGCATAAATTTAATTCGGGGTTTGATATCTTAATTTCAAAAATGGAAAGTTATCTTATTACAGAGATTGAGAAGTACTAGAACTTTAGCATCTAGCTCTATCATCACAACTACCCAAATCCCACTTGGACCCCTCAGAAATTCTTTTAGAACAGAGGGTACGAAATCATAGCAGGCTGATCTGGGAAGACTTTCCCATCATATCCATGAATTTTTCAAAGATCAAGGCGGCTACTCTAACTTGCACCCAAAGAGGCTATCTAACTGGGATATCGCTCTCAAGAGGATGAAGGTAGGCCGCAACACAGTTGGACAATATTTGCAGTGGCTTTCTAAAATTGGGGGGCTCGCGAATGACTTGAACTGCTACATTTTTCACATGGCAACCAGGACTGAATTCAAAGGACAAGGCTATGGAAAACTATTCCTTCAAGATGTCAAGCAATGCATGATGTCCCAGGAAATGTACAGTAGAAGGAGCATGATGCTAGTGGCTGGCCCGAATGAAGAGTCCCATGCAAGCGGGGTTCTTCAGCAAGATGGGCTTCACTCATGACATCGCGCTTAGGTACAGGAGCTTGGAGTGGTCGGGAAGGAAAGTGCTATGCCAGAGGATAGGAGATAACTTGGGAGAAAAGTTGGATAAAATTTTTAAGAATCGTAGGACCTCGCCAATTCGCACCAACCTCGCCAATTCGCACCAATCAGAAAATTTGATGACTGATCCACCTAGCAATGAGAGGACTGCTTCTTGCTTGTCGGCATTCAAAACTAAACAGACGTTGAAAAGCATGAAGGAGAAGGCAGGAAATTGCTCTAGCGCTACACATCAGGAGGAGAGAGTCCCGAGCCAGGCCGATGAAAGCGAAGCAAACAAAGGCTCAGACTAAGATAGAGTCATCCACAAAAAGGAAAGGGATGAGAGCAGCAGAACAAAGCTATTAGCTAGGCGAAAGGCGGCGAATCCGACTTCGCCTCCTGCCTCGGTGTCGAAATCAGTGAACATGAAACAAGGAAGCATTGGTGGCCAGCTCAAGAAGGAGGCAGTGAAGGGCAGGGGTGGCTCCTTCAACAAGCATTGCTGCTTCATTGGATGCCAGTAGCTGAAGCGAATCTCTGAGGATCATTGGGGTAGGCACGTCAAGAAACATTAGAAAGCATTAGGATCTACGGAGGACATCGAGTTTCAGAAATGCTACGGAGAATAGTGCGAAGCATGCTTAAAGTTTAAGTTCTCAAATCCTTCCTAAGATAATTATAACCCTTAACATTATTTGGTGCGAATTGGCGAGGTCCAAACTTTGCACTTATGAATTCTAAGGTGATTTCTCATTCTTGGTAGATATCACTAATTTCATCTCCATCCTACTTGTCTCATGCTGTATATAGACTAGAGTAAAGGGCAGAAGAGGCATGGGAAGCACAAGTAGCTGAAGTGTCAAGAATGTCAAGCGAGCAAAACATCGGAGAGCTTTGTAAAAGGATCGGACCCGCACATATGCAAAAAGTGCTGGGAGAGGATGTGAAGGTTGATGTAGGCGGCAATAAAGAGGACTGATGAAAAGAGCAAATAGAAGCATGTCTGAACTGCCAGAATAAATAGAAGTACTGATCAGAGGACTAATCTCATAAACTTGTATTTTTAGATAAGCTTATTAAAACTTGCTGTTATCTATTTCTAATCTAAAGTATCAAACCCCAATTAAGCAATTATTAATTTATTGCCAGTTATTTAAACACTTTTGAATTAATTGTCTTTTTCACTGATTTTCTCAATAAAGTGGTTCTATTCTGATTTACGATGCTCGGACAATTTAAGTAGTCGAGATTAAAAACTGCTCCTTTGCAAATATCACTTCAAAGCAAGCAGGATCTATTTTAAGATCTTAAGGAGTCTCTTATTACTAAAATACATTTTAAAATCTTACTATACTAAATTCATTTGCTGAGAGAGGTGCAGTACTAGACCTAGGAAAGATCTATGAAGCAAGCATAATAACTCAAATATTTGCAGATTGCCAGAGATTTCAAAGATAAAACGGATAGGAAGACTTTTCATAGGTGGGAGGCTCTGTTATTTCGTTCTCACACTACAGAGAAACAAATCAAACTTTTAATATAAAATATAAGATTTAGGCACTTTTATTAAATAAAATTATGAGAAAATTGAAGAAATGGAAAAATGAGATATTATTATCAATATTTTATGCATTATTTAATAAGTATCGGAATATCTTAAAAATATTTTTTGTTGCAGTAACACAAAAAAAGTTTATTTAACTAATTAATTAAATCTATTATTTAATTAAATACAAATCCCAAAATTCGATAAAACCATTATTTCTTAAAATATATTTAGGCTACAAAAATTTGAATACTCTTAGAATTAAAATGTAGCTAACAGTTTTGTGATACAATTGCTTTTCCTCTAATTTAAGGAAATTTAAGAGTAACCGAATGATATCTCGAATCAGTGAGAAAGAGGAAAAAATCAATTATTATTGGCTTTTGATAGATAAAATATTCTAAGGGTGAAAGAGCAATTTAAATTTCTATTCTGTGAAAAAATAACCCTTAATATTTAACCATCATCGATTCCAATTTATAAAAATTAGAATTAATTTTTGTTAAAATATTTTAGAAAGAGATTGATCGTTTTAGTTTCTAATTGATATTTTATTATGAAAATTTGATTAATAGAGGGAATTTGCAAATTTGTTTACATTTTAATTTTTAAACGACAAGCCAAAAAGCAAGCTCAAAATATTAAAATATCACTAATTCTGTATTTCAAAATTGCTATTCCTAATAAATGGGAGGAGCTCTCTTCATTTATTATAGCTTCAAACCGATTCAAATAAAAAACTGTACTTTTCTTAGAAATAGAGCTTTGGTAAGCTTATATAAATAAATAATATTTTAAGATTTAATGCAATTTTAAATTTAGGATGAGCAGTTGCTACATATTACAGTTCATAATATATAGGAAGGATACGTTTACATTATTGCATTTGATCTTTTTAAAAATACAATTTATTTAGAACTCTGTATACTGACAAGGTATTTACACTCTGATTGTTAACTATTTGTACTAGTTTGAGATATTATTTCCTTAATTCGGATTTACATTTATTGTTTTCTCTTTTAAATGTTACTATTTTTTTTTTGTAAAAAATGTTTACACTCCCATATATGTTTAAGATTAAGTAAATTAACCTTTAGACTCATTTCACCAAAGCTACTCAAATCTAATGACTATTGAGCCTGAAAGAGCGCTTTATACATTTTAAAGCATACTTAGTTCATCTTTTGCTAGCCTCATCTCTATTTCTCCCATATATATTTATTCTTGTCTATTTGCAAAAAGTTTATGGTGCGAAAGATAATTAATTTCGCTAAACTATTTATTAATTTCTTTAAAGCTTATCAAATAAAAAAGGTTTACTTGTTTATCTATTACCATAGATTTTTAGAATATTTTAGAAGGTGGTAAGTCCAATTACACTTCATTCTGCTTCTCATTTTATCTAAATTAATTTAATTATGAAATTGATAGTCTTTTAATTATATTCAGTTGACCTCGATCATATTTTTTACATTTATTTAAGGAACACTACCTCTGATCAATTAATCGTATTTGACCTATATTAAATTATATTGTTACAGTGATGTAGATTTTTTGAACTGCACTTTCAACGAAAACATCGCATAATTCATAATATATTAAACAATCTATTTTATTTAAATAAATAGGGGGAGCAGTTGCAACCGCAACTCCTTATCTCTAAACAAATTTTACAAATATTATAGGCAAGTATAATAAAGCAATTAAAATATGGAGGGTTTTATTCTTGCCTTATTCTGAGTTCCCTGTTCACTCAAGAAAAATATCAAATAGTTGGAAAAAGGGTATATTTATTGGTAAAATATATTAAAAACATTCAAAATTTATATAAAATCTGAACTATATCTAATTAAATCATTCTTGTTAGATTTTTTGCTCTCACTATATCACCAATATTGAATGATATTGATTTTAGGTGGAGGGATTTGTGGCACCTCATAGGAACCATTTCTCACATATCTTGGACCCTCAAAAAATTAAAAAGAGCATAATTTATAAAACAAGAAGCTCTAAAGCATCCCATAAGTGTTTATTTAAGAATTTATATTCCAAGAATTGATGACTTACTTATTTTTTTTGGTTTCAAATGGTTCATTGCCATGGTTTCAGGTAGAGAGCTCTATCACCCGAAATTTTAATCTTACAAGTCTACCCAAATTAATCTCCATATTGGAGCATTTAAAATTTTAATTATGCTCAACCTCATTAGATTAAATTCAATTTGTAAAATTTTTAATTTGAATAATTATATCTAAAAATATATTTTATTTTTTAAAAATATTTTGAAATTGAATATATTTTTTTTCTTTTACCATATTTATAAAAATGTAGCTGAAAAATATTTGGAATATTAATTATATCTTTAAGGTAGTTTTTGCAAATTTAAACTTATTTTTTGTGCTAATTTATTGAATCCAAAGGATTTTAATTTATATCTCCCCTTGAATAAATAAATTGAAATTAATTTTTTTTCCCAATATTAAGAAAATGAATGTGCTTTTTATTTTTTTGATTAATATTATGACTATGCAAAGCTACGAAATATTACATAAAAATAGCAAACTCTAGTCTAGAAGGGAATTTAATATAAAAGTTATATCAGAGATTTTAGAATGTTTATAATTAAATTAGCGATTTTAATAAAAGTATTTTGTTAATAATTATAGGTAAATAAGAATAGTCTTAAAATTAACAGTAAGACTGCATTTTCTTAAATAAAAGTAGAAAAACAAGCTAATAGGCTAGTTTTAACTGCGATTTGTGTATAAAAAATGTAGATGAAGTCAGTTTATGCCTTCAATATTTAATTATTCCATAATGAAAGTTGTAGATTGGTTTCTGCTATTATTATCTTGCCTGGCTTTCTGATTGGCTAAAATATCAATGACTTTGGCAAAGATTTTCGCTTACATTTTTGATTGGCATATTTTTCACAAGTAGTGAGCAAAATTTTGCAGTTTGTGTGATCTATGCGAATATCAAACACAAAGACATCTGATTTTAGGTATCGTTTGTTTGCCATTAATAAATTATTAGAATTATCTAAGTGCTCAATTAAATTCCAGCTTGTAATTTATTTTCTGTTAATTTTAAGACTAATTCTTTTTCTAAATAATCTATTCGTATTTGACCTATATCAAAGGTATATTTTTGAAAAGATTATTTAAATGTGAAAAATAAAATATAGATTTAATTTGTAATAAAAAATTGAATCCAATAATTTAGTTATATTTTTCCAAGTGGTGAGAATTAAATGGATAATAGAACTAATTTACAAATTATATTAGATTTAAGTTGAGAAGTTAGTTAAAATGTCTGAAATATATTTATTATTATATCGTTAAAAGCAGCAGAGAATTCTAATTAAAATTTAAGTCAATTTTCATTTGATTCATATCTAAGTTAAATATATTATCCTATAAAATTCTCAAGTATAATGCCTATTAAAATTGATTATTTAATGATTCAATAATCAGTATACCCATTTTCATTCAACCTTTAATTATAATCATCTTAAATATTTTAATATATTATAAAAAACTCTCTTTGAAATGAAGACTTCATTCATTTTTTTAACTCTTTAATACTCTCTGTATCTTATTAATTTTTGAATTCTGCTATTCTCGGAGGAGTTATTTACACTGACATAGATACAAGTGTTTTGATTGTATAGAATAGTGACTTTTCTTTATCCCAGGCATCAGAAGCTGGAGGTGTGATTTGTCGATTATCAGGATATTCAGCAAATATTTAAAATGTTACACTTTTTGAGAACTTTTTTTCTAATTGAAATAAAATTGTTTTATATTAACCACTCTCCCCTTGGCAGTATTATTTTTAGTAGATAGATTTTAATGAAGGAACACAGTTCATTATTTAGCATTGATTTCTCTGCAATTACTCTTGATTGTCAAAATAAAGTTTCAACTATTGAAAAAATCAGTCAATAAGTCATTTAATTCATAAAGATTTATTTAACAGCCATTTAATTGATTTATTCATAATAGGGATTTTATAAGCGGCTTCTTAATTTAAATTAAGTATAAGAGGTCTCCATCCCATTAAAATAGAGTAAATTATAGAAACCAACTTTGGATATTCACTTTTAGATTTAGCAGCACCTCTCCGCTCTTAACTAGCCTGCACTCATTCTGTTTTCTTATCACACTTTCTTCAGATATTCCACCATTCTCACCTTCCTTTAATATCTTCGTATTTTAGGGACATAGATGGCTTGCTAAGAATGTTTTAACGATGCTCCAAGAACCACACCTCAGGATCTGCTGTTTTCCATTGTCACTCGCTTTCCAGTTTCACTCTTTAAAGTGGTTCGCCAAAACTTTAGAATGGCAAGAGAATGAAGCGCATCTTGATTCTAACTCTAAATTCCTAAGTGCTTAAATATACCACGCCAATTTGCACCACAGCAAGCCCGAAAATTTGCACCACATCTGCCTCCCCTAATTCGCACCAATTAATTCCAACCTTTGCGAACTTACAATTCCTAAGGAGAGCCGCACTTACCTGTTTAGCATTTATTACAATGGTAACTGCTCCTCGGATATGCTTAGCTTTATGGTGCCCTCATGAATCTGCTCCAAAGATCTATATTGATGAAGTAAACCAACTTGATTACCTCAATGCGGAAAGATGCTTATGAATAGAGCTGTTTCAATTTCACGAGGCTTGCATTGAGGCAAGTCTACCCTGCTTCACGGGGAGCAAAGTAATGCATTAGATCGGCTCCATGGATCTGCAGTCAAGATGATTAAAGCCTTAGAATGCGGGAAGCAAAAGTATTTGAAGAGCGTGACCAAGACCTCTGTTTATAAAAGCATCCTCTTATCATGCTATATCGGTGTTTGTCTGATTCTTAATCGACTTCCATTATCGTACTAGATTAATAAAACTCAAATTCTAATTACTTAAATACTAAATAACCTGCTGTTAATTTAAGAATTTTTAAAATTTTTAATATCACCCTGATTTTCTCAATAATATGTTCTACTTCTATAACCATAACTATATAACAGTTTAGAAGATGCAATTTTCAAACTGTAATGTTTAAATGGATTCAATTTAAACCTCGTTAATATTAAAAGATTGATTATAAATATATTTATAATTGATTTAGTAATTATTTGATACTATTAAGTAATGTAAAAAAATAATTATAAAACTTCATAGATAATTATTAGAATTATTTTCACATTGAAAAAGAGTTCTCATTTACAAATTTTAATAAATTAAAATATGCGTTATTCTTAGGTCTCAAATATTCGAAGATAACTCTCTAAAAAAATTTAGATAATGAGCTCTCAAATCTTGCATAAAATTTTCTTGGCCATTATTTGTTGTACTTAATACCAATTTTCATTGATATACTAAGAGTGTAAAGCTAGAAGCCTTTTCAGAACAAAATGAAGTAATCAAGAAAATTTCCATATGTCCTCTTAAACAAAAGCGATTACTATATACAAGAATTTATTTACTTACCTTTTTTTAATTTTATTATCATATTAGCTTTATAATTATGCAATCTTATCTCAAAATATTGATGCCCCCATTTTATTTTATAAAAATACAAATTTCAATTAAAAATTTATTATAACAAATTGGGAAAATTAATTTTTTTAATCTTAACCTATTAAATTAATTTTTTATTTATTATAATTGTCAAAATATACTCCCTTTTTTATATTGACATTTGAATATACAGAATTTTATATTCGACCTTTTACGATTAGGAAAGTAAATTTTTATTGAATAGTACCTTATCTGTAAAAATTAATTTAAATATACATACACCAATAACCAAGGGTTTGAAGGAGCAATATACAATTAAAAAAATTTTATCTTTTAAATTAACTTATGAATTCAGTTGAAAGTCTAGTCTGGAGTAGGTATTCAGATTACATAAGTATTACTTAATTAAATTTAATTCACATTACATATAACTAAAAATTTGAGGTAATAATTCAGCAGTCTATGGAGGGGTAGCTTTTTCAAGAATTTAATCAATCTATAGGTCCTAATATTATATTGACAGAATTGATTTCAATTATTTGCAAGATTTTCATTTTTGAATTATGTTCGAATTGTTTTTTCGAAACTGAAAAAAAAATATTCGAAAGCTGAATAAGGGAGAACTAGATAATATCACTATTATAGCATTAGAATCAGAATTATAGGGTAGAAATTAAATAATCTGTTCCGTGACATCTGTGATTTTTCGGCTGAGATTTTTAAGCTCATTATAATTATTATCTCTTGCTGATGAGGCTTTATAAAATAATTAATGAGATCATTGGTGAATCTATTATGTTAGCGAGGTTATTAAAATGACTACCTGTTCAATAAGATAAGGGTTTAATCCTTATGGAGCTGTAGGATTTTTAGTTACCGACCCGACCTCTCTTGCCTGTTTACTGCTACCAACGTTAGGAGCACTTCAGAAAGCCGCAAGAGGACTCGAATTTTGCCACTCGTAGCACAGGGCAATGGCCAGAATCCTTGCTATTCAAACCCTCCATGACTGATGGCATGATCTGCGGGTACTCGGGAGCCTCGGATGCTCAGGCTTAATATCAAGTAGATAGATCTGAGAGAGGTAGTTCGCCGCCTCTGATAATCGGATAATGGATGCGCTTATAGAAGGTAAGCGTGCTCTTTGATCTTCTTGGCCTCAGATTTTGTAGATATAGCAAACAAATTTTGCGCTGACCTCCATTGATTTCTCGCTGAAGTCAGCCGCATCAGTAAGAGATAAATATTCCACACTATTATCGTTTAGCCCCGATTTTTCACAAAGAAACTTTTGAGTTTCATTCTGTAAAGCCTAGAAAAACTTGGACAAAGCTCTTTTTTCTGTTAAAAAGCTTGATACTGTTAAGAGCTCCTTGTCGGCTGAGTATAGCTTGAGAAAAAAAAATTAAAAAAAGAGGTAATCTTACTGATTTATTAATTCCTACAATTATAGGGAACGTTCTCCCCAACTTCTTAATGATGATTAGGATTTGAAGCTACCTCTCTAAAGTTCAGTAAAAGAATAAAATAAAAGTCTTCACTGTAAAAGATCTAGCCAGTAGTGAATAATCGATGATGAATGGATACTATTAAAAATATGACATTTCTTTTTTTGATTAGTCTTGTAAAAAGTGTATAGGTTTAAAGTAATTATTTAGTATCAGAGCCTTCCCATCAATGGCACTATTTGCCTATTTTCAAAATTTAAGCAGGGGCAGAAATTGAAAATTGTTTTAAAAAAAAAAGTGATATAGTTAATTAAAACTTCAAAAAAAAATTAGTTTACTTGGGGGAGGAATGAAAAATCTCTCTTTTCTAGTGTATAATAATAAGATCCCCTTTACTGGCAATAGAGCCAAATTTGGCGGTGTATATTCAATTTCAAACTCTATTTAAGTTGATTATCATAGACCTCGCTATGGTCCTATTGGTTTTTCACCTTATCGGAAGCTTTATAAAAACTATAACATAGAAATTAAAATGATTAATTTTTTAGTTATGTAACTGAAGCTTTTATAAAGAATGGGCAAAGGTCATTTCTTCTTCTAGATATAAATAAAAATTATTTGAAATCTTATTATCCTAAATTGAAATTAAAATTCTTTTTGCCACTTTAATTTTTATAAAAATGCACTTATTATGTCTTTACTTAATTTTTATAGTTAACGCATGAAATTTGTGTTTAAGATCTAGGTTATAAGGATAGACTTTAATAGATCTCCTTTTTCAAAAAGTTATTCTAAAGATACTTTAAGAAACTTAGAGATCTATTCTAATAAAAACTTCCTGCTATCATTCATTTCTATGGTAGAGAAGTATGCTTTTATCAATTTATAGAATTGAAAATTTCCCTCAAAAAAAACTTTTAAAATTCAAATCAAAGCTTTTAATTTTTATTATAAATTAAAATTAATTTAAATTTTTTTATATTTACTGATTATATTTTAAATGGATATATTTAAATTTTATTAAAACTCAGTCATATTTTGATACAATATAGCACTTTTACAAATAACAGAGTCAGTAAATCTTTCTCATCCATAATGTTTGGTTAAAACCTAAATGAGTGATTTTTTGGAAAATGTGATTTTAAGTTTTAAAAATTTTGGGGGGTTTTGAATTGGTTTTCAAAGAAACTAATTTTATTATACATTTTTAAAATATAAATTTTAAATAATTTTTAGGGTAAAGAGCTCTGGAGGGGCTATATATTTTTCAGCGAGAGCAAATATCAGCTTGACTAATTGTATCTTCACTTAGAACTTTGCTTCAGAAAATGGAGGAGCCATATATTCCCCATAAGCATAATTTTATTGTTTCAAAAAGTTATTATATTAAGATAAATATGGAAAAGAAAATAAAAAATTGGGAAAGATTTTTTTAAAATTTTAGACAAATGTTAATTTTATTTTTTAAAATTACCTTGCAATAAAGTTTCATAAAAAATTTTTCCTTTAAAAAAAAGGGGGGGACCTCTTTGCCAAATTAAGACCGATTGATAATTTTCAAAGGTGAATGGTATGACTTTAAATCTTCTACAAGAGTCTTTCTGAACAGAAATTCATTCTTTCTTCTCCTTAATCCTTCATCTTAATTGCATTTTTTGTATTGAATTTCTGATTCTTTAAAAATTTTAGTGATTCGTAAGGCTACTAAGCTATGTCAATCCTAGATACGTAATTTATAGATAACAAAGCAGAGCTTAATGGAGATGAAATTTTTTAAAAATTATAAAATGTTTAAGCTTTTAAATTTTTAATGAAATTGGAAAATTCTTTTTGGAGAAATACCTTCCCAAAAATTTAAGTTTAAACATTTTAAAATTTAAAAAGTTTAAAAATTTTTGAGAACTATTTTTAATAATTTATCATTAAAAATATAGCAAGAGTGACTTAAGATTCAATTCAAATAGTTATTTATACTAATTTAAGGAAAAATTTAAACTTCTGAAAACTATAAGTTAAAGATGAAAATTTATATCAAAATATCTTATATAGTTACTCATTATTTTTATTTAAAATAAGCTTAAAGATGGCTTAAATTAAAAAATTTCTTATATATAAGTTTTATATTTCAATTTCATCATAAAAATATAAATAATACTTTCGAATCATAATTAAAAACTTGAAAAATAATTATAATTAGTTTAGCAAAGGATTTCATTTTCCTTATCATAAATGAGAATATAGAGGACACCTTAATTGCGCTGAAACTGTAATCGCACCTAGAAGACCACTTAATTATTAATTTTGCAATATTATGTTCATTCTTCTAAATTAGCGTCTTCTGAATAAACTATAAACTAAATAAACATTTTCAGTAAGAATAAAATACTCTATATTTCTCTAGAGATGAGTTTCATGTTCTGAATCGAAAATTTGGACTGACTCGATTATATTATAAAAATTATTTTTAAAATATTTTTGGAATCTCTGTAAATCTCGAGAAGAGAGGAGGTGGTATGTTTCTCTTTATAATAAATAATAAGAATTAACATATTTAATAAATTATAATTGCAGGAATACAGTAATCCAAAACTGTTCCCTCTCTAATTTATCAGGTTCTTATGGTGGAGCTATTTTCATAAAGAAAACTATTTTCAATATGATGAATTATCCAAATTCTAGCAATCTTATATCGAATATTGCTTTGTTATTTCAAATAAATTATTGATTTTTATTTTTTTTCTCTCAAAATACTAATTTTTAAAACTGCAACGCTCTCTCAGGTGGAGCTATATATATTGAGAATTCCTGAGAGGATAAAGCAAAAGATAACCAATTTGTTTTTTATTATAATTTTTTTTTTAATTTGGCAATAAATTTTTTTTATTTCTAATTTTGGCACAAATATTATTTTGTAATTTTTTGGGGCAATTTTATCAATTCTTTATTATTTTGGTAAAATAATGCTTATCAACATTATAAATAAAAATAATACATATATATATATATGAAACTTCACATATATATCTTATCAACATTATAATCTTAGAACTACTTCAAATTTTAAAAAATTCTTTTTATTTTATAATTATCTCATCTCGTGATAAATCAATTTAATATCGAAATATTAATCTAAATCATAAGATACTAATCTTAATTCGAGAATATACCTCTTGCAAATTTATTTCCTCAAATCTTAAAAAAAATTTTAGCATATCCTTAGATTATAAAATTTTGATTAATTTCTTTAATTGAATATAAAGGTTAATAGCTCAAAGTCTATACCCAGAATTCAAATAACTATTCTTTGCTATGGAATACTTTCTTAGACAATAATGCGATTTACAACGATATGATTGATAACTCAGGCATTGGAGGTGCTCTGTTCCTATCATCTTACCAAGAAAATTCTAAATATAAAATCATAATAGACCACGCAAATTGTTTTTAGAATAATAAAGCTCAAATCAAAGGAGGAGCTATTTACTGGGATTACATTGAGCCTACTTTGCTATTAAGCGAACAGTAATACTACAAATTTCATTATAAGTTTAAAGAATAAGTATTTCAAATTATGTTTGAAGATAATAGTGCTGATCTATATGGAAATGAAATTGCTTCCCTTCCGTAGAGTCTCTCGTATTAGAGCAATGATAATAGAAAATTAGGATTCTAATAGAGAGAAGAATTTCACAAACAATTTAAAATCAATTATTAGGAATTAAGGTACTCCAAAGAGTGTAGAAAATATTAGTTAAAAGAATTAGTAATTATTTGGCAATCTAGGGCCTTTTATCTGCGCGTTTTCAAGAACTTAATCCCTCTTGATAATATGATAAAATTGTATTTTCTAACTCTGTCTAGTATCCAGTCAACTTCTTACTGTGAACTATTAATTTATTTTTTTAAAAAATCTTCTCTAAAAATTCTACAAAATAATTCAGAATGAGGCTTCAATTGAGAGGGATATAATCAAAGTGAAGGTTTTTAAAATAGCTTAAATTTTAAGAATAGGTTAAATCTTCGATATAAAAAATGATATATTTTTAAATTTTCAAGCTAAGCTAGATAGACACCGAGATTCCTCAAAGAAAATTTTATCCTATTCATCACATTCCTTATTAATATCTTGGAGATTTAGAGATATCTTATATCTCCTTGTGACCTCTTTTAAATTAGAATAATCAAAATTATAGTTATGTAAGATCCATATACAAAAATACAGATATCTTACTCGATTTTATTATCTATCACACTCCTCTTTCTTTTAATTATCCGAAAATAAACCGAATGGTTAAAAATCAAAAAATTTTATATTGCTCGATTTATTAGTATTTAAATTTCAGATAATCCATACATAGGATAAGTGGTATTTTAATTATTGGAGAAAAATAAATAACATGTAATAATAGTCTGAAATCACAAGATATTGACTGAAAAAAATTAAATGCTTGTTTCTTTATAGAGCAAATAGTAAAACAATTTATTAAATTGAAGTCACAAAATAATAATCTTAAAAATTTAGGAGTTTAAGCTAGAGCGACACTATTTAACTAAATTAGAGACAAATTATGATTAAAATGAGTGTTTTTGCATAAAGAAAGAAGATTAAATAGATCGAAAGGAAGATTTCCAAGAAGGTTTTAACTACTTCTTTAAGATATATTTGTAGTTCTACATTAGTTCTTCTTTCATTATCTTCTTAGCACATATTAACATCGAGTTATGATGTATAAGACTATTTAAATCAAATATAATATTATACTAAAAATTGTTATATCGAGTTATGATGACTACTATAATTTCCTTCAGATAGCGTAAATGAGTTAGGATTCTTTACTTTAAATATATCGTTGACACAATCTGCTTAATTATTTGTCTTTTAGAATACTTACTTGATAGAGAATTTTAGAAGTGGAGCCTTTTTAGATACATTTGGGCTAAGAATTCTTGACATTTATGGATAATAAATAGCATCAGATTCCTCAAGTATTTTAACATCCTTCGTTAACATTTCTTTCGACTAGACTAACTTTACTCCTCACAATTACTCAACTAAAGATGAATTTTGAAATATAAAGAGGTCTAAGATATTAATAGCGATTAAGAAAAAATATCAACTATCGTGGAATAAATATATCTATGTACCATTAAAATTGTTATTTATTCATAATGTTCTTAATTTTTGCTTCTTTAACAAGTAAAAAAGAATATCTTGAGAAAGATAACTCATGTAGCGAGAGTCCAAACCATGGTGCTAAAATTATGGTTAACTGAAATAGAATCTGTGTAGATATCTCTAAATCAAGAAGCTTTGGCTAAAGAATTGAAAGTCTAATAATGAGGAAAAAATAATAATAAAATTGAGTATTTTAAGTAATAATTTGGTAAAATTCATATATGAGTTTCTAACATATTGATGTAAATCTTTTTTTATTTGTTTATTGAATCATTATAAATCTGCTGTATTGAAAATCATCTTATGTTCTAAGATAACACAATCAAAGTATTAAACTAAGATATATATATAAATTGAATATAATATCGGAGGAGTAGTTACGATTTAGGATGTTAAAATTTATAGCACTCCTGGATTTAACCATAGCATTTACTTTTCACTAGACTCTATTGATTATTCTAGCGAGCTAAGCTAAGAATTGATGAAAGAGTTAAACATCACAGACTTGAATTTAAATCTCATAATTAGTCTCAGAGAATAAAAACCCTATAATATAGAGAGTGAAATAAGTTGTTGTATAATTAATTTATTAATAGCTTTATCATGCGAGTCAAACCGAAATTAATCAAAATAATAACATATCCTATTCATTTCATTTCTTGATATAAATATGGATGTATCACGCTTGAACTCAGTAGAATAGCAGTTCTCAAAATAAAACTCCATCGAAAATGTTGGAGAGTGCACGCGCACTATACTCTGCTTTGAAAAGTTTGCTTTGCAGATGAAAAAGTTAGGAGTTGCAGCTTTTCCTCATTCTAAGTTTCAAGATGTGCACATTAATTATTTGATGATCTCAACTCTTGCACTAACGCATCTTCGTTGGAGTAGCGCGCGGAATATCTCCCATAGATACGTTTCTTATTCAGATCTCTTCCGAGACTTAAGCAAATCATAATTATTTCGTTGATGATATGTACACAATGTGAATGAAGGAATGCGCGTCATGACTTTTCACTAAGCCTAATTTATTAATATCGAAATATTTATAAAATACTACTAGGATATATAGTTTAAAGTGTAAGATAGACATATGTATCATAGATTTGAAAAAGTTGTAAAACAAAAGTAATAATCAAGCAACTATCGAAACTTGACACCATTATTGGATAGAGGAACATTAGGTTAATATAAATTCAGAAGATATGAGAAGATTCAAGGTCACTTCATTTAGAAGACTTTAGATGTGTTTAGAGGGAAAATTTAAGCATATTAATAAGTATTAATAAGAAATTAATTATACACACTTTTTCAACTTTCATTATCATATATGAGGTTTGGTTTTGAATTAAATTAGGAAAAAAATTTACTGCCACAGTAATGCGAAGTGTGTATGCACCTCATATCAGCTTTTAATCAAGATGATTCGTGCAGATCTTGATCCTAATTACGTCTGATTAAAATTTTGTAGGAAAGGATCTGATAGGCCAAAGCAGCTACTGGAGAAAGAATATTCCCATAACTGATTTTTCAATGAAATGCTCTAAATCAATGCATTCTAAGGTAATGAAAGGAACTAATTATATCAAAGTTGAGAATTGGAAATTGGAAATATGGAAGGTACCTGGTGCTACAGTCTCTGAATACGAAAAAAAATCATGAATGTTTTTCTTGCCTCAATATAAATTTTAGAAGTTATTTAGATAGTATTCGATTTACTGAGACATTGCTTCATATTAACAAATAAAATATAATGATTTCATATATTTTTATTAATCTCTGAGTTCGTTAATTAGCTTTGTTATTTATGAAGGGCATTAAATAATTGGGATAATGGACTATTTTTTGGAGTCTATTTTCAAATGGCTCTATTCACGACTTTTGTAAGATCTCATAGCTTTCTAAGTACGCATTTACTCGGTCAATAATTCAAATTATTCTAACATATCTTTCAACAAATATTAATTATCTAAAATAGATATTTCAATGTCTTTGAATACTTCCAACGACTATTTCTAACTTACATAATAATCTTAATGGATTGTCCTACATTTTGAGTTTTCTTTAGGTATTCGATGTCTCATTAATCAAGAATTATAATTCAAAATAAATCCTAGACTTGATCTTTTAAGTCTTGGTCATAGTTTAGTATTTTTTAATGCTAAAAACATAAAAATTAAAAAAAAATTAAAAATTTATAGATAAGAAGTAAAAAATCATGAAGACAATAGATCTTGATTTGTATATGTACCCTCTTGAGGAATATTAAGCTAATGCTATTGATTTTACAAATTATTTTTTAAAATAAACAATTAACAGTCTACATTTTGAAATGCTGAAAAGAGACAAACATCTTATGGATTTACTTAATTAAATAAGTTCATATACCTTTGTTTACTCTTGTTTACCTTAAAAGAATCTAGCAAAAATATTCTTAAATTATGCTTAGATAAAATCCATTTTCTTTTCTCTTTTTGAATACAAAGAAACACTTTTATTTTGGAGAGCTACTATTTCTTATTTTAAATTCTTTAATGCTATTTATATTGGTGCTTCTACAAGAATACAGAATAATAATTCAAGCTCTATTTTAGGTTATGGCTTTCTTAATGTAAGCCTTATTTTACCTTAATTTTTATAGATCTTACTTGCTAATTTCCAAAACCAGACCATTTTCAGTAAATGATTTCGACAGCTTAGCATAATTATCTTTGGTCATTCAGTTTCTGACTTTATATCTGGGCCTCTACTATAATTTGACATTAAATAAACCAAACCCTTTTTTTCAAAACAATTTTCAATTAAAAAAAAGGGGGGGGTTTCTTTAACTTTCTTTGTTTACTTACTGAATATATCCTTTTTTGCAGTTTGGCTTTTCACCCTTATCAAGTTTAAATATGGGACTACTCTAAATTAAATCTAGAAGATCTATATATGTCTTAATTGCTGCAAAAAAAAAAAAAGAAATTTTTCTTTTAAGAAAATTTAAAAAGAATAAGAGTAAAATTTAAAGAATTTTATAATCTTACTGCTATTGTTAAGAACATCTACCATCTATAAGGAGCGAGAGTAACAGAGGGGAATTTGAAAAATTTAAAAGAATATTTAAAAAGAGAAAATATCACATAATACCTACATCATGCCTAGAATGTTAGAGGTCAAAACAATCAAGCAGTAGTCTCTGAAATTGTTCAACATAACTATAAAATAGAAACCAATTCTAAGAATCAGAGATAATGCCAGAAAATATCTAAATCTTATAAAAATATGGATTGATCCATTTTCAAATTTATTGAGTTATAAGTACGAAGTTACATTTCTTATAAAGTTATTACCCAATCTTTTATTTCAGTATCAATAAAAATTCTAGTAATTTTAATGTTATTGTAAGAAGAGTCTGCAAAAATATTTTTTCATTTTTAAGTAATTTTAATCAAATTAATATAGAAGAAATTAAGCTTATCACTCCAACTTCTCTTAAGATGATTTTAAGAGTGAATTTAATAATTTAAATATCTATGATAACTCTTCGAAATATATCACAGAATTAAGAACCTTGAATTCTATAAAAACTATTTAGAATATTCATCTATTAAAAAATGTTAATCATAAGATTTTATCATCATCTTCACTTATTTATTCTTAATACCTGTGGTAAGCGTTCTAAAACAAATTTAGAAAGATAAATAGATTAGTATGCTTATAAAATAATGAAAAATTTTAAAAAAATTAAAATTTCAAAAATTTAATTTTAATATATTTTAATTTAATTTATAAAATATTTAAATCTTTCAAAATTTAAATTTTATAAAAAATAATTTTATATGTTAAAAAAAAAAAATTATAAAAAAATATTTAAATTTTTTCCCCTATAAGCTAATTTTTAAATCTTAATTTAAGAAAAGAAATGCAAAACCTAAAAGTTATAAAAATAAGGTAAATGTTTATAATTCTTTTATTTAAAATTAAAAATTTAAGCAGGAAAATTACCCTTCGATTTTTTCTTATGTTTTTATAATTTTAAATTTAGCATTTAAATATCTATCGCATTTGTTAAAATAAATAAAATATACATATTTATATTTGCGGGTTAAAAATAATTAATTTTTAATAAAAAAAATTTAAGAGTGAGTATTTCATTAAAATCTGAACTTAGTAGTAAATATTATTACAAAAAAGAAGGTCATTATTTCAAATTTAAAGACTCATCTGAAATAGATGGTTTATTTCTTTTGATAAGCATTTTTGTGTAAAATATTATAAAAGACTTTTTTATAATAAATTTTTGCTGTCTAAATAGATGAATAATAAAGGTGGAAACATTATGGAGAGGTCTAATATAAAAAACTTTATTAGATTATCTTTTGAGAGTTTTTTAAAAATTATATTTTAAAAATTTTTTCCCAATAAAAAATTATCTTTAGTTAAAGTTTTTAAGTTAAAATTAAAAAAGGGGGTTTTTTTTATTTTAAAATAATTTTTTAATTTTTTTAAAAAAAATGAATAAAATTATCAAAGAGGGTTATTTTTCAGCTGTGATTTTTTAACAAGTATAGGTTTGTTCCACAGATTTCTCCGACAGAAAACTAAATTTCATTCTCAAACTAGATACTAGACATCTCATTTTTCATCTGATAAGGAACTACTTCAATCATCTCACTCCCTCAAATTTAAGACCATATTCAAAGCTTTAACATCTCAAATTTGACAGTCAATTGCACTGATCTATCTTCAATTCAAAATATTTCTCACCAAAGTTTGATAAACATCCAAACACCATCAGTCATACAAATAGAAAACTCCACATTCATCAATTGCCAAAATAGAGATTAATTCCCGATTATAAATGCTCGGGATTCAAAAATTGTTATCAAAAAAAGTTCTTTCATTAGCGATTCTTTAGAACTTAGTTAAATTTTATAAGCTCATAATGTTGCACTTCATTTTCGAGATTGCTAAATAAAAATTTATATTCCTATTTAAATGATAAATATATTTTATTTTATCTAATAGCAAAATCCTAGGAAGTTTCTCTAACTGATTACTTTAGTATTCAGAATGATATTTTAGGCACTGCGTCTCATTTATAAAATATTACTTTTGAGAGCAACTTATTTATTTTATCTGACGAGATAACTTCAAATGAAGATACAATTCGTAGATGCGATGAAGCTTAAATGATTTCTAGTGATGGCACTCAGTTTGGGAGATATGCCTTTATGAATATTAAAAACGGATTTCTTTCTTTATAAAACGTCACCCTCTAAAATATGGAATTATTTTTTTTTTTAAATTTAAATTTAAAATTTTTTAAAAGTTTGAGTTAATCAAATAATAATTAAGGGGAAATTTAAACCCCCGGGTTAATAAGATAGGCCGTGACGTTAATGATATTGCTTTACGCCTTATCTGACGCACACAAAACCCCCAGCCCAATAGGGATATTAAAACGTGGGACCCCCCCCACCTCACACTCTGAGCAAAGCCCCGGGTTCTCAGACCACCAAAAAAAATAAAAGGGGAAAAAAAATAGTTTGGACCGAGAGCAATCGCTGCTCCTAGCGTCTGGTTCGCTGTCCAACTGATGACTGAGTTTGCCCAAGATCTCCCTCCACGCCCAAAAGGGTTTGAGGGTAGTGGAAAAAACCACTCACCTTATTTTTTCCCCCCGGAGCGCTACCACCCCGGGCTTCGGTGCCCTTTTTCCCCTTTCCCTTTTAATACCCACCACCCAATGGATTACCAAACCAAAAAGCCTTTAGGGGAAAGGGGGACCGGTGCCTATGCCGGGCGTGTGCGTCCTAATTTAATTTCTAATTTAATAATTTTATTAACAATTAATTTATTTAAAAATTTTGAAAATTAAATTTGAAAAGGCAGGTGATTGATTTCAGTTAATCTCATAAATCAGTTAAAAATATAACTATTTAACAATACCTATAAAAGTTAAACAAATATCTGCTTTGGAAGATGCAGAATGGATATGAATAAAAACTCATTGAATTTATAAACCTTTATCAGATAAGGGAATTCTTATTATATGTTTAGTCAAATCTTTCCTTAAAAAAGGAACTGATAAAAAAATTCTACTTTTTTTTTCTCAAGAAATATTATGAAAACTCACTCAAAAGGTTACAATTTTAGAAAATTCTTCTAATGTTTAACCTCCTAATTTGATTTTGGTGTTCTATAAATGTTTATGGACGCTTATTTCTGATTAAATGATCTTATAATTAAAGTTATAATTGTATTATGGAGTTTGCACTCCCAATTTTTATCACTTGAAATAATAATTTTAAAAGCAATCAAAATAAAATATTTAAAATAGCATTACCAGATTTAATGGCGTTTTCAATATGTTAAATAGTTCCATACAAGTACAAAATTCTTAATTTTAGGCAATTACTACTATATTTGATGCAATAATTTATTGCTAAAATTGCAAAAATTCTTCCATCCAAAATAGTATATTTTAAAATGTCTAGTCTTGCTTTAGTGAAGTTGTAGTTTCTTCATTCTTAAATCCCTCAGAATAAATGACTTTTGATAATATCAATTTTACAACCTCATCTTATTTTACTAGCAACTAGTATTTAATCAAAATATATTAAATTTGAATGGCTGAAAATTATTTATAACCCTAACTTTTACTGATCTAAAGTGTAGAGTTTAATGAAACTAGTGATTCTTAGTTTGAAATGGGTTTAATTTATGCAGATGAGAGTATTTAATTTTAAAAAGCTCTTATTTAAGATGTCACTTTTACAAAAGATTAATATGTTTCGAACTTGGTTTACATTGGAGTGTAAGACTCACTTTAAATTTCAAACCTTCAGATTATTACTACAAAAGATATGGTCTCTTCAAATTTTTAGGATCAGATTAATTCAGCTAGAGGCATCTTTTAGATTACAAACTTTAAAAATTTGGCGGTCTCAAATTTTTATGTTAAATGCAATTCTACTAATTTAGATTTACAAACAATTTTGAATAATTTCAATTCCTCGAAAGTGGAAAAATATTTGATACCCCTTTTTAAAGCCTAAAGTTTTGCTTAATATTTTCAAATTAAAATTGTTTTATTTCTCTTATTATATTTAAGGTATTTTATTACTTTACACCAGAGGCTTCCTATATAGATAATATTCTTAAGAGCTTCTTGAATCATTAATTTAGTCATAATTTAATATAGGGATTGGAAGAATATCAAAGTCTACTTTGTATTTCTTTGCTGAGGCTATTCGGTAAAATTGAGTTCAGTTTTCTTAAAGACTTTGAAATATGTGTGATTTTATATAGAGGCGTAAATGAACAACGTTTGCCTTCAAGCCTTGTTAATCAACAATACGAGAATTGAAGGGTAACTTCGGTTCAAACTGTGCTTTAATCATCAGTCTAGTTATGTCAATTCTTACTCCTGGGAGGTGAGAACTAGCTATTTTTTTATCTCGAAGAAATTTTCTACTAGCTAAATTAATTAAACTTTTATAATGAACCACAAGTTCATTCCTCGACAATGTACAAAATTAATGTTTGACCTAAATTTAAAAAGGAACTAAATTTGTGATAAATACATCACATATTTAATACCCATAGAGAATCAAGAGCGATATATTCAGAACATTATTTGCAAATACTCTGAGGTGAGGTATACATATAATTTTAACAATATCTTCATACTTTGAGATACTTAATTGACATTATTTGCCCATTATGGTATTACTAAACTCCTCTTAATTAAGATTATTAGTTCTATTATTATATTGCAATAGAATAATTTAGAGTCCTCTAGAGTCTTGTGGTGATTTAGATTCTGGAATAAATGAATCTTGCCTTGTAACAATGGCTAAATTAAAAGAATTTTAGATAATGAATTGCAGAAACTATCAAGACCTGACTGTGCTAAATTGCTTTAACTGTAATTAAATCCTCTTTTAGGATTCATAATTTACAAGTATTTCAGTTAGCAATATAACTTAAGATCCATTTTCTCAAAACAAGAAGGGTCTCATAAAATTAGACAAGAGAAGTTTTCAATTTAATCTTTCAAACATAACTATGAGAGATATTTATTTAAATATTTATGATATCTTATCTGAAGGAGCTATGCTGATTTAAATTGATCTAAGCACATTAGGCAAATACTCTATCCATTAATCTAAATTTTTAAATGTCTACTCAAAATCTCTAAAAGGAGGTTTGATTTCTACAGTTCCGCAATCAGAATATGCTCAAAATATTAAGCCTAAAATGATGTTCTCTCTTTATGTAACAGACTCATAATTTTAGAATATTTCTTCCTAATAAAGTGGTTCTATTCTATTTTACGATGCTCGGACAATATAAGTTGTTGAAATTAAACATTGTTCCTTTACAAATGTCACTTCAAAGCAAGCAGGATCTATTTTAAGATCTTAAGGAGTCTCTTACTACTAAAATACATTTTAAAATCTTACTATCCTTAATTCATATGCTGAGAGAGGAGCAGTTATTGATTTAGGAAGAATCTATGAAGCAAGCATAATAACTCAAATATTTGCAGATTGCCAAAGATTTAATGACTTTAGATATGGCGAGCAGAAAGATTTTTCTTAGCTTGGAGGACCAGCTATTTCATTTTCTCATTTTAGAGAAACAGTTCAAACATATAATATTTAAAGTAAGTTAAAAAATTGAACTTATAATATCTTGAGAATATTTCAGCTAAAATAACTTTAATATAAAAGTCCTCAGTTTTTATTTAACTAGTATTTAGATAGAAGGACTATCATATCTTAGCATTTAAAGACTGGTAATTTTAGGTTCTATTTAATTTTTTATTTTTAAAGTTTTGATAGATATAATAAGTGAATTATTATTTTAATATTTTAAAACAACAACTTAAATATCAAGCGCAAAATATTAAAATATTACAAATTCAGTCTTCCAAAATTGCTATTCCTAATAAATGGGAGGAGTTCTATTGATTTATCATAGCTTCAAACCGATTCAAATAAAAAACTGCACTTTTCTTAGAAATAGAGCTTTTGTAAGCTTATATAAAAAATATTTTCAAGATTTAATTTGAATTTTTAATTTAGGAGGAGCTGTTGCTGCACATTACAGTTCATAATATATTAAATTAGATTATTACAGTGATGTAGATTTTGTAAATTGCACTTTCAACGAGAACATCGCATAAATTATAATATATTCTAATTTACTTTATTTATATAAATAAATTGGAGGAGCTATTGCGACTGCAACTCCTTATATCTAAACAACCTTTACAAATATAATTGGAAACTATAATACTGCAATTAAATAAGGCGGTTTTTATTCTTGTCTACTTTTAAGTTCTTCTACTCTAGAATAATATGACAATCTCACTAATTTAAAATATTTCCAATCTTTAATTAAAAACAATAATATATTTTTCAATAAATGATTTGAAAATTTATGTTCTAAATAATTTTATCGCTCGAAATATTAATTTTTATATAATCTATTTATTGAAAAACTTACTCGCCCTATATTCAAATTAATTAATATTTATTTGCATTTTAAATTATTATTTTCTCACCCAAAAAAATGCAATTTTTTAGTATATATGTTTAATATTATGACGCTGTAAATGCTGTGAAATATAACATTAAAATGGCAAGCTCTAATTTTGAAGGAAATTTTATATTATGGGTTTAAAATAGATTTTTATAAAAGAAAATAATATAAAGACTATAATTTTATTTTCAGTTAAACATAATTATCTCAGAAAAATCGCTTTGTTCAAGTTTTTTATTTTTAACTCTTAAATTATTTGATAAAAATGTATGAAATACTATAATTCATGCTTCTAATTTTCAATTAAAATGATGAGAAATTTAAATCTTACCTTTAAAAAAAACAAGACTAATTATTCTTTAGTTATGGATACAGGCCTTACTTTCTCTTTAATTATTTTTATTGAAATAACTCATTTGAATTGAAATTTGAGTTTAAAAGATATTTCAATTGGATCTTTATCATATTAAATTTTGATTCAGCTGTATTTGGAGGAGTAATTTATACTGACATAGATACGAGCGTTTTAAATATATAGAGCAGTGTCTTTGCTTTATCCAGAGCCTCAGTAGCAGGAGGAGTAATTTACAGATAATCAGGATATTCAGCAAATGTATAAAATATTAAACTAGTAGAGAACTTAAAATATACTAGTATAATTTATTTTATAAAAACCAGTCTCCTCTTGGAAGCATAATTTTTAGCAGGCAAATTTTCTCAAAGGATCAAACTTCATCATTTAGCATGGAATTCTCTACAATAACTCTTGATTGCGAAAACAAAGTCTCCACAAATATGTTCTATTTCTATAACCATAACTATATCAATGTTTAGAGGATGCAATTTTCAAACTGTAACGTTCAGGTGGATTCAATTTAAACCCTAAAACCTTATATTATATTGAGAAAATCAGAGAAATAGTCATATTAATTCAAAAAGCTTTAAATAAAAGGTATAAATTAGATTGTTCCTAGTTGGCTTGATAACTTTACTATACAGTGATAGCTATTAATTATAGGTTTAGTTTGACGAGATAAAAGACCTTTGATTTTTAATCTTCGTAAATAACTCAGCCTCTTACTAATCTACTTTCTTAAATAAATATATTTAGCCTTCATATTTGTAATAACTTAAAGAAGCATTATATCTATTATATAATATAATTTCCTTCATATTTTGGAGGTTGAATATACCGAATTTTATATTCGACCTTTTATGATTAGAGAAGTAAGCTTTTATAGAATAGTATTGTAATATTAGAATTGAATGTTAAAAATTTTTCCCAAAAAATAATTTAATTCAATCAATTAATTAAATTAAATATATATACTTGAATTTAAACAAACAATTAAATCAAACATTAATGACCCCTTGTAATTGGATCTTAAATCACATGCAAATTATTACCCGACTTATATACACTTAAAATTTTCGACTATTAAATTACATCTTCATTTTTTTCAAATTACATATGCTTAAATTATCTACTCTCAAATCACTACCCCTTTTACACTTGAGATTTTTACTTAATTTTTACCTTCATTTTATCATTGCATTCACCCATTCAATTTATACTCTCTCAATTGGGTGTCTTTTCAGTAATTTTATGATCATTGGAGACATTCTTGGTTGAGATTTCAGAGTGTATAAAAGACACCAGTTTAAACGTCCCCAAATTTTCACATAATTTATCGGCCATTTTTAAAAGTATGACTTTGGGTATCAACTTCCAACAGTATTTTGTATGGTTGAGTTGCTCTGTTGGACTTGCAACGAGCTCTATGTTGTTCAACTTTTAACACGAGGTACAAGTTGACCTTGTCAGTGGAGCAAGTTACTTTTTATCATTATATACAACGAGTTGAAATCGGGACAGTTCAAACTTGGTCTTTTAAATGCACTCTCAGTTCGAGCACATGTTTTCAACTTGTAAATCTCTGCAAATTTTGGTCCCAAA
>JAJKFJ010021244.1:0-26589 GCA_027382625.1 Tetmemena sp. SeJ-2015
AATTTTCAAGTGTAAAATGAGTAGGAATTTGATAGAGTTTAATTTAAGCATATGTAATTTTTAATAATGAATCATGTAATTTTAATAGTCGATAATTAAGTGTATATACGTATGGTAATAACTTGCATGTGATTTAAGAGACCAAGTACAAGTGGTCATATAATGTTTGATTAATTGATTGATAATTCAAGTATATATATTTAATTAATTAATTGATTGAATTAAATTAGTTTCTGGAAAATTTTTAACATTCAATTCTAATATTACAATAAAAATTGTTATGTACACACACAGCAATTATCTTGTACATAGCTAATTAAAAAGTTTTTACTTTGTTTTTATTTCTAGAGATAAAAATATTTATTCATTGAGCTCAAAGTAGGAGCTTGCTACGTATTAAATGTTTCTTAATTAAAGGATTTTTTATTTTAAATATAGTCTCTTTAATGAATTAATGAAAGAAAAATAGAGTAAAAGGATCTTTAGTTATTTTCAAATGAAGAGCTTACTAATGAGTTAAATGTTTGATGTCTTCCCTTCTTCTGCGCTTTCTTCTAAAAAAAATACTGAATTTTAGTGTAATTAACTTGATGTTAATAAAATAATTTTAACAAAGATTACCATAAAATGATCCCCTTGTGTAGTAGTTTGCTCGTTCCATCTATCACTCCCACGCGAAAATGTTTTTTGAAATTAATAATTGGAAATAATATTTCTAAATAACAAGATCGATCCAGAATTAATTTAACATTTGATGACTTCCCTATTTTTTCCTATTTTTGCTAATTGAAAAAATGGCATTGATTTTGCAAAATTATTAACAAATACAAGAATATTACTCTTCAGTTGCTGATGCAAGGCCTAGTTTCTCAGTTTACCTCCTCTAAAGTACTGGCAGTTTGAAATTTTTACTTTATAATTTAAATTTAAGAGATTATGTATTCAAATAATAATTAGCTAAGCTGAAGGCTTTCATTCTGTGAAATTTAACTCTGAAGAAATATAATATCTGAGATCTAGAAAAGTTTTTGGAAAAGTTTGAAATTTAGAAATGATTGCTCAAATGTTTGAAAACATGTCAGTTGAAGTAAAACTCCATTCTGATGTAGTAAAACTCCATCTCTAAATTTTTAAAGTAGCCAATCAGAGACTCTGCTTTGCTTAATAATTTTTAATTATAGGATGAATACGAAAGGATGATCGTCGATTGCAAAAAAAAAGAGATTAAAATAACCCCTAAACCCTTATTATTTATGACTTTATCTTAAATCTGATTATTTTTACTATTACAGTAATTTCATTTTGCTAATGGAGGTTTCACTGTTATATTTTATGATTTGAATTTAGATACTTCCGCCACATTGGTCTTCTTCTATTCTCTCAATCCATTCCATTTTTAGTCTTCTATCGAATTGCAATGTTCAGAGAGATCTTAGAATGACTAGGGATTTTTGATGATATTAAGTGGATTTAAGGATATCCTTTAGGACTTATCAGATATTTGCCTAAATGCGTAATTAATTTAAATTATTGTATTTATTGAGATTCGAACCCTAATTGGATTATTTCAATTCCCGACCGTTGCCAGTTGGCCACCCGGACTCCTCCAACCTCCTCCTTCTCCCCCTTTATTTTATACTCCTTACCCCCGATTTTCCATTCGTATTTGAGCCATATTAAGTCTCTGATTGGCTACTTTAAAAATTTAGAGATGGAGTTTTACTACATCAGAATGGAGTTTTACTTCAACTGACATGTTTTCAAACATTTGAGCAATCATTTCTAAATTTCAAACTTTTCCAAAAACTTTTCTAGATCTCAGATATTATATTTCTTCAGAGTTAAATTTCACAGAATGAAAGCCTTCAGCTTAGCTAATTATTATTTGAATACATAATCTCTTAAATTTAAATTATAAAGTAAAAATTTCAAACTGCCAGTACTTTAGAGGAGGTAAACTGAGAAACTAGGCCTTGCATCAGCAACTGAAGAGTAATATTCTTGTATTTGTTAAAAATTTTGCGAAATTAATGCCATTTTTTCAATATTATTAGCATTTGAACTTATAAATGATTTTTTGTATTAGTAATGAAGAATCTATATTGGAAGTTAAAATTACCTAAAATCAATGATAATTTAGTTCTCAAAATATATAGATATGAACAGAGTTTTTCTGCTCTAGATGGAGCAATTTTTAAAATGTATTCAAATTACAAATGTTTTTTTTAAAAATGATATTTCAGTATGTAAGCACACCCATAGAACGGACAAAATCTCATTAAAAATTTTTTTTTTTTATTTACCACATCTGAGAAATATAATTTCTAAATTTCTCTTATATTTTCAATTTTGAATTAAAGTAGATAAATTATAAAATATAATTAAAATGAGTTATAAAAATTTCATTACAATAACTGTATCACCTTTTAAATGTTTCTAATTCTTTTCGATTTAATAATTTAAAATAAATTAAAAATTAAAAATTTATATATATTTTTGGAATTGGAAGATTCTATGGCTCTACAAGTTATCAATACTGGGGGGTTTAGATTCCCTTGCTGAAAAATAGCAATCTTACATACAATATTGCAATTGTAATTGCGATCTTATCATAATTATCTTGCAAGACTGACTAAATCCAAAAAAAATCAGTTATGTTAAATATTCCAAATTTAAACATACACGACTAGCATAATACATTTAGATAATTTTTTATTTCTTGGGTGATAATATAATATGAAGGGAATATATTTTAAAAAGATTACATAAAAATTAGGGTACTATGACTGGCGAAGTCAGTACGATAATTATCAAAATTGTCCAAAAAAAATTAGATCGTTTAATCATGAATTCAAATTCTCATTCAAAATTAAATAAATAGTCTTTCTTTAATAATAATTAATGCTTATTCAATTTTATCAAGAGTCTGCTTTTGGCATCATGCTCTTATGAAAGATATACAAACTACTTTACCAGATCCATTTCTAAAAATTAGCTAGAGGGATATATTTTGACGAGTGGAGATTTTGCAGTTCAAATGTGGTTGAGTCTGGTTAATAATTATTAAGCTAAAAAATTTAGAGATCAGGGCGACAGTTATAGTTATTTATTCGAACATCTATATCTAATACAAATTAATTAAAAGAGGTTTGATATATAAATTAAATACTTGACAATATCATAAAAAATATAATTTATCATAAATTCTTTAATAATTTTATCGAATTAATTCTCAAAATTTATTCACAGGTAATATCATTTCAACAAATATTCGCATAAATTTGAAAGAAACGTACATCAATAATCTTTATAAATATAATTTATAAAATAAATATTGGCTTCATTAATAAATAAAGAGCATAATAAATCACTTATAATTAAAGAATATACTTCTTTAAAAATTGACCTAAATATAGATGATCAAACATTATCCATTTAATTTAAAATGGCATATATTTAATATAAATGAGAACCTTCCTTAAGAAAATTCATATAAATTAATAAATTGATCAATAATACTATGAAATAATTATAAATTTAGAAGAAAGGAAATGCTTAGATTTGACAGATAAGGGAAGTTGAAATTCGCTCCCCTAAATACGGCGATAAAATATTTTTTAGAGTTAATTTATATTTATTTTAAATAAATCCATAAATTTAAATATATTAAATGATTCATAAAAAAATAAAAAGTGAATAAACTAATTCCTTTTCAGTCATATACTTTTAAAATAAGTATATATTATCCGTTCAGCCCCGATTTTTCACTACTAGTTAGGAAGCCAGCTTTCCAGTAAGTAGCCACTGTTTTTCGTCTTATTAGAGAAGTAGATTCAAAATCATCCATAATTGGCATGTTGCAAGAACTTTCCCTTAAATTTTAGGAATTAATAAAGTTAAATTACCTTTTTTATGAAATTTTTCTAGCAATACTCGGCCGACAATGAGCGGTTACAGTAACAAGTTTTAACATAGATGGCAAGAAATTTGTCCTCGTTCGTCCCGGCCTTACAGAAGGAGACTCAAAAGGTTTTAAAAAACGGGGCTGAACATATATAATATATAGAATTTTAAACTAAAATATTTTTTATATAATTAAATATTTAATTTTCATTGAAATAAAAATTTTATTTTAAATTCTTAGATTTAAAAATACTTAAAATGTTAGAACAGAATATTATTTTTAAAATTTAAAAGAAAAATATAGTTAGACTTCTAAATACAATAAATCTTCATCACTTCTATATTAGAAATACTATCTGTACTAGAAGTTTATATTATGACTTAGAGTAAAACATTAAATGACCGCATCTCTGTTGCTAGTTGTCACAATGAGTGCTCAGGATCCTATATAAATGCATTTTTAATTGATCTATCAAGTTGATTTAAGCCCTTCTTCGATAGAACATCGCCCCACCAAGTTAGGACTATTTAACTATTTCCATTCCTAAATGATCTCTATATATCATAACAATCAAAACCCCATAATATGATAAGAAAGTGAAAATAAGTTGTGTATAATTAATTACTCAAAAATAACTACACATCTATTTCAGTCTCATTTTTACTCTAAGGTATGGATGTAGTCACCTTTATCAGTTGCAAAAGCCAGTTCTCAACATCAATTTCTTTGCTCTCGCATTTGAAAGTTGAAGATGAAAAAGTTAGGAGTTGCAGCTGTTCCTCATCGCACTTCTAAGTTTCAGCACATCAATTATTTGATTGATCCTAAAACTCTTCGCCACTAAGCGCACTTCAGTTTGGAGTAGCGCACGAAGATCTTCCATAGATAGTTTCCTTATCTCAAGATCTCTCCGTAGACTGTAGCAAACATCTATCGTTGAAATGGCATAACGTACAAAACTGTGAATCGAGTGAAGCGCGTTATAGACTTCACTAAGCCATTTTATTATAATGAAATATATTTACACTGCTCAGGTGTGAGAGGGATAGCGTGAAGTTTGTATGTGCTGACGAAGCTGTGTTCACACTGCAGTATATAGAAATCTCTTACTAACTTATAATAATAATTAAGGGAAATAAAGGGCCCCCCCGGCATTAATAAGATAGGTAGTGACGTCAATGATATTGCTTTGACGCACTTATCTAACCACTCCGAACCCTCCAGCCGAATAGGGATATTAAACACTTGACATCCCCGTCACCTGACGTCTGAGCAGAAGACCCCGGCTTCTGCGTACCTTCAAAAACCTAATAGGATAACAATAATCGAGTAGAATCGGTCAGAGAGCAAGTAGCTGCTCCGTAGCGTCTGGCTTCGCTGTCCAGCCACTCACCTTTGATTATGTCTCCAGTGAGCAGCTCAACCACCTTTCTCAGGACGGATGCCATTATCCCTCGATTCATTAATGCACTCACCAAGCTGCCAACGGAGTACCAAAAACAGAAAGCCTTCAGGGAAAGGGCGACCGGTGCCTAGTGCCTGTCGGGTGCGTCCTGAAATTTAACTTTCTAATTTAATACTACTGTGTTTTACTAACTTAAAATTAAATATTTTATATACTTTGAATATTTTGTATTTTAACTAAACGATTAAAATAATTTTCAATTATAGCTTAGAATTTTATTTTTTTAATTAAATTAAATTAAATGAAATAAATCACGACTGTTTTTGAAGTGTGCAAAATTTAATTTTTTATATACTATTCGATTTGAATGAAATTCCAAGAACTTTTTTTCTTTGTAACTTTTGTGCGAAGAGTTCAGTACCAGCTACACAAGTTCCTTAGGACTTAGTTTATGAAATTGGTAATGAGTGCGCCTATCATATCTCGCTGCTGAGAGGTGCTGAGGCGTGATTAAAGAAGAAACTCATATTAATTTTTGGTAAGGGTATCGAAAAAGCTGCAAATCAGGGGGGTGAATCTATGATTTCAACTGCTACGAACTTACAACTTCCCCAATTATTATTTTAATGAATAACCGATTTTAATTAAATTCTCAAACTATATTAGATCCTATTTTTTAAAAAATGAATCAAAAATAATTTTAAGCGATAACAATTATCACAGAATGGCTTTGAGTGTATACAACAAACTAACTGGATAAAGACTGACAACAATCAATCTTCGGAACTTTACAAATTTGTATTTAAACATATTACTTTAAATGAAAAAGAAGGTATTTATTATAAATTTAGTGTTGATTTTCAAAATTAAAAATAAAATAATTAATTCTTTGGAGTAGTTTAAAACCCCCCCCTAAATTAAAAATTTTTCCGTATGATTTCCCTCTCTTTTAAATCCAAGTTCGATCGTAAATAGGATGACTACACATAAAATAAATTTTTAAAAATTCTTATTTTATTCATTTAAAAAGGTTTAATAAAACTAAGCCAATTTTCGCTCTCATTGTTTATCTTTGCTCTCGTTGTTGCGCTGTAACTATGTTTCTAAGTGTTAATTTCATTGAGCCTTTAACTGGTGTTCGTTGATTTTAGGCTTGCACATTTCTCTTTACCATTTAGATAAGGATTAGATAATTGTCTTTGCAGTGATCTCTGAATTCTCTTTTCTCGTTGCTCCATCGATTACATTACGTTTGTTTGTGTCTCCATTTGATTAATTCCAAGTCTCAAATAATTAAAAGTTGACTTTTCTTTGTTTTCAGTGCTTTCTCGGAAGATGCGATTTCTCTCCACCAAGAAAATTTCTATCTTATCTTTAAAAGGGGAAATAAGGTTTTTACTAATTTTAAGTTTTATTTTGGCCCCTTTAAATTTAATTTTTTTTTTGTAAAAGGGAAACAAAAAAAATTGATCCTTAAATCCCACCAGGGAAATTTTTAACAGCAAGGCAAGTTTTAATTGTTCCTCAACTCAGATTCAAAAAGATCAAGCATGGAATTAAGCATTTTGATAGCTATTCAACTTTAGACTTGAAATCCACAATTTTTCGTCTATTAATGTAAATATAATAAGAAAAGCTTTTCCTCTATCAATTAAAATTACTTCCCTAATTACGTTAGATTATATCTGTACTAATAAATTAAGCGGTTCATTAGTTATAAATCGAAAATATCTTTAATTGGTTTTTGGATTTTTTTGATGTTTGTCTGCCTTGTCCCCCTTAAGATGATCACGAAAAAATTGCAGTTAATAATGTTGTTCTAGCAAAGACCACAGAGTGAACTCAAAGGGAGCTAACCTTTTTTTTTTAAAAATTTTTAAATTAAAAAATTTTTTTAAAGAAATTTTAAAAGAAAAAAATTAAAATATTTTTAAAATTTTTTTAATACCCAATTCTTCTTTAATCAAAATTTTAAAATAAATTTTAAAAAAAATTTTGGTTTAAAAATTTTTTAAAATTTTTAAAATTTTCAACCCAAAAAAATTTATTGTTTTATTTTTTTTAATTTTTCCCCTTTTATTTAAAGGTTTTTCAAAACCTTAATCTTACATTTAATGGTAAATTTAAATTTCCCCGGAAAAATTTCCAAAAATTTTCCTTAAAAAAATTTAAAATACAAAATTATTATAGTTCTTAACTCTCCCGGGGCAATTTCATGAATAAGTCTTGAAATAGAACTCAAAGTGCAAGTTTTAAAATGTATTCTTTTTCATTTTTATACTTTATGAAAGGGTTGAGACTAATATTGAAATTGAATTTACTGAAAAATAAAGATAAAGTTATTGTTGAATTGTTGAAGAGATTGAGAAAACGATATTTCTTTATTTATATGGTAATTAAAATATTTCTTAATCTCATTACGCTAATCTTCTTTCATTTTTCAATTCTTTCAAGTAGAAAGTAAAATAAGATCTTTTCTATCTTTTAAAGCAAAACAGAGAAATATTTATTAATTACCTTCAACTTATTATAATAGGTAGAAATTTAAATTAATTAACCTTTTTCCTATCTCATTAATTTTTAGAATAATTTTTTAACTTGAATTATGCTTTCGAACAGAATACTAATGATATTAATTCATAAAATTAAACATAATTTTTGAATTAAGTAAATTTTTTAAAAAAGCTAAATAATTTAGTATAATTTTGCTTTATTTAAATTTGAAACTTAAAAAAAATAATTTGTATTTTAAATTAAATTTGCTTTGAGATAACATCAAGATTCATCTTTCTAATTTAGTTAAAACTCTCTATTTTGAAAATAGCTCGATAATTGTTGGAAATACCACAAAAAGATGCGTCGATTCTAGACCACACAAAGCCATTCGAGACAGAAGAAATTTTAAACCTCCTCATTTTTCTTTAATTTTTTTTATATTTTTTTTAATACATCTAAATACGAATAAATTAATTTTTAGTGAGTTCAAATGATCATGTTTGAGTTGATGTAAAAATATGATGATGATCATAAGAGGCTCCATAAAATATTTTAATTTTAGTTGTTTTTGCTATACATAATCTTAAATCACATTTTGTGATTTACTATTAACTAGAAACATATCTATTGAAATCAAAGTTTTTTTCTTCAATTAACATCATATTAAGCACCAAATAATTATAAAACGAAATCCTATTCTCTAATTTAGATAAATTTCTTAATTTAAAATCTTATAATATCAAAAGAAAGAAGTATTTTTTTTGCTAAAATTATTATTTTTTGTAAATGATTTTGAGTATAATTTTTAATTCATCATCAAATTTCTCTTGTTAAATTTTCTATATTTTGATTTATAATTAAAATCCCTGTTGATTATGACTTAGATTTAATTTTTTAGAATAAAACTTCAATGCAGTATTTTTATAAAAAATGGTCTCTTTATAAAAATCAAGTAGATAAAAGATATCGAAAATTAAAAAAATGGGAGGTGAGATGCAAGAGAAATCTGAGAACGCAAATTCTTTGACGACTACAACCTCAAATTAATGATTAAAATAGTGATCATCAGTACTTTTAAGTTCCTTTATTAAAGATAGGTCTTCCCATTTACTGGTGATTAGGTAAGGAAAGTTTGGTATTCAAAGTAGAACTTTGTAGTATAAAACGAATCCATGATATAAAAAAAAGATAAAAACCCCCGGATGAAAATTAACAAAAAACCCCCAAAATCCCTTTCCGCCCCTTAAATAGAAGTAGAAGTCCTCTAGCTGTTTAATTGAGTTCCTTCCTAGTCATTTAGGTTTTGCGTAAAGAGAGATAATTACTTTTTTTATTTGAGAAACTGATGGTAGGAATTGTGTAAATTGATGTTGTGAATCAGGGTGGTATAAAAATTAATAATTCGCAAATCTAATGGCACATATCAGCAAGGAAAGATATTTCCTAATGAGATTTATACAAAATCTAAGGCATATGTGAAGGTGCAAGCAATGAAAATATGCAGGGACGTTGATAAGATGAACCTAATAAATTCCTCCAAGATATCGAAAGCATTGAATGTTTATATTAAAAACAAAGAATGGATATAAATTTTAAATAAATTAAATTTAAAAGAAAAAAAAAAAGTTGTAACTTGTTTTTTTTTTTTTAAAAAAAAAAAAAGAAAAAATTGGGCCCTTTTTGTGAAATTTATGACCTCAATATAATAAATTATAGAGTAATTATTGTTATGTAAAGATCCAATAAGGAAAAAATCATATTATTGAAGGTTATTTAATATATTTTGTATTTAATGATTATTTCAGTGAATTTTTCAAATATTAAAAGTTTTAATTATTGGTAGGATAGGATAAGTTTATCATTAATTTATTCTTTTAAATACAAAAAAAAGAAACCAGTAAGTGATCGCCTGAATTAATTTTAATTTATAAATGTTTTATAAAAGCAAATTAAAATGGGGTTTAAAAATCTTAAACAAATGATACCCGGGGACCCAATACCATTTTTATATCAAAGTTGGGAAATTTAATGCATTTTGATAAATATTTTTAGTTATGTTGCCTTTTTCGTAAATCAAGGGTTTTAAAAAAGGAAATTCAAAATTTAACGAATAGGAAAAATTTGGGGTTTTAAATTTAAAAAAACCCAAAAAAAATTTTCCAACAAACAAAATTTCGAATAAACCCGTCCAATTTTTCAATCAATGGGAAATTTTCAAGGGAGAAATAAATTTTTTGAATTTGTATTTTTATTAGCAATTTTGTAATTTTTAAATCCTTATTTCCTTATAATAAGATATGGTTTTTGACGGGACTAGTTTATACTATGCATTCAGTTCGTTTAGTTCAAAAACTCTTAGAATCCTGAAATTTGATGTTCCAAGTTTAAGCTATTAAGCTTCATAAGGTCATTTACTCCTAGACTAAAAATAATTAATTACTCAAATGTTTTTATCACTTTCATAATTTTATAATTTAACATTTTAAGTTTTAATAACCCTACACTCATGTATATTTATAACTTAAATTATTTTAAGTAAGCAATTCCAACTTATAAATATTAAAAAGAGACTATTTTTTCTAGTTCAGATAAATGTTAAACATAATTTTTATTTAAAAGCGTTATATTTAATCTAAACTTATTATTTTAAGTAAATTAAAAATTATCTTACAAAAATGAATATAATAAATATGATAATAAGACGGATATTATTACAGCTGCATCAGTATTAAAGGGAATAAGTTAATTTCTTAACTAAAACTCAAAATAATTTTGTAAATAATATTGATCAAAAATTTTCGAATTTTAAATTAATAATATTTTCTCACCTCCCAATTTTATATTTTGTAATTTTAGTACTCCCCAATTAAATTTTTTAAATTTAGAATATAGGGGAATGGGCACTGACTTTTCTATTTTCGTCTTTTCAAATATTTTTTTAAATGAAACCCAACTACAAGTTTTATTTTTATTTAACGAAGTTTCAATATCTCTCGAAGTTTTTTAAGTCAAATCTTACAATTAAAAAAGTTGTTTTAATATACAAATAAATTAAATTTTCAAAATTAAAGCCATATGTAGAGAGATAAAATTTATAAATAGAGTTGTTCATAAAAAATATAATTTTATAAGAAATAAATTAATCATACTCTAAAAAAAAGATCTCTAAAGATGTTTGTCACAATAAAAATTCCTCTCTTTAAGGATCATAACATTTCATTTTAAAATAGATAAAATTTTAACAAATGAATTTTTAACCTTAATAAAGTTTAGATTATAAAAATGCTATTAAGTAAATGGATTTAAGAATATGTTTTGATAACAAAATTCAGTTATTATGGAATTAAAAAACAACTATTTGGTAGCTTTAAGGAATATTCAAGTAATTTTCCAGAGTAAGCGAGATTTAAGGTGTAAATAACTTGAAATTTAATAAAGAAGGTTTAAAAACATTGAAATGATAATGTCTCAATCTATTAAAAATTACTTAATTTCATCTACCTTAAAAATAGGCATCTTTCAAGCATAATGTATTTTAAAAAATTAATCTTCAATATAAATTTCGATAATAAATTTTGGTCGGTATCTATTAGTTTAGATATTTTATGTTTATGATTAATATTCTAACTAAAAATATAATAGCTCTAGCAGACTATGAATTAGAAAAAAGAAAATATAAGTTTCTAAATGAGTCTTTATTAAAATCTAGGATATACAAAAATTATATGTCGAAGAATTTCTAGAAATATGTCTTTATTTGTGATTGATAAAGTTATCCAATCAGGAAAATATTTAGTCCTGTCTTTATTTGTTCTTCTAACTTAATTTTAATCTGCTCTATGAATATAAAGCTTTTAAATTCTATTTATTTGCATGTAGTATCAAATTATTTAAATAAGAGATACACTATAACTTCGCATTTAAATTATTTGAATGAACCTACAATTTAAACATATTATAATTTATTTCTATATAAAAATCTTACTGTCGCCCGAACATCATATTGTGAATAATTAAATTAATTAAAAAATAAACCAAATAAATTGAATTGATTTTTAACTGAAAACCATTTTTAAATTATTTTTTTAAAAAAAGGGCCAAAAATTTTTTTTTATTTTTTTTAAGAAAAGTTATTTATTTTTTTAAAAATTTATTTTTTAAAGGATTTTTAATTTTTTTTATTTAAATTTTAAAACTATTTTATTTTTTTAATTTAAAAATTAAAATTTTTAATTAAATTTTATTTAATTTTGAAAAACATTTTTTTAAAAAAAAAAAAAAAAAGGGGTTTTAACTAATTTGAGGGGAGTGATTTTTCATGCCATTGTAAATTAGTTTTTAAAATAATATATTAAATATAATGATGCAAGTTTATTTCAAATTCTGTTATGAAATGATGAATTTCCTTGCTTATTTCAATTCATCATCTTTCTGCTCTCTCTTCTTTTTTTCTTATTCTTTTTCATTTTTGATTTGACTTTGAGTATGGTTCAACTTGGAATTTCTTTATAGAAAGCTATTTCTCTTAAATATTCTATAGCTGCTTGCCTCTGACTGGCTTGAAGTTTCCCAGTTAGAATTTGGCACAAGAAAGCTTTACTAATACCGGACCTACAATATATAATGCTAGAACAATCCAATAACAATATTTTAATAAAAAAATATTAAATGTAAGGATTAAAGCAAACCAATGGAGGTACTTTAAAAGACATTATATAGCATATAAGTAACTTTAGTAGCCACTGAGCGGTATATGTCATTCAGACTCAATCCCATCCTCGACAACTCTGAAGATTAATCTCTGAGTTATAAAATCTGAGAGTCGTGCTCTTGATTCGAAGAAGCTCTCAACTTATATTTTAGTAGAGATGATTGGACCAAAAAACATTATAAAAGCCTACCAACTAGATGTGATTTATTTCAATGATTTGGATTGAACTAAGTTACATAAAGCTAAAGATTACTTTTATGGGATGAATACGAATGAATGATTGCAGGTGGGTCAAACTTAAATTAACTGAATAATATTAAATACTTTCTAAATAATTAACAAAATGAAGAAAATGAAGAGGACAGAGATATTTCTAAAAAATGATCTAAAGAATCGCTCAGCCTGCTTTAGATTTTAGCTATTCCAAATTGAAATCATCAGAAAAAATGCTTTTAAACAAAGTAGGCTCCAAAATGGTAATGCCTCCATTAATTTCTTACATTTTATTTTAGAGAGTGGAGCTGGCAGAGAATGGAATCACTAAACAAGTTGAGTAGATTTACATTTTCGGACACCAGAGTGCGCACTACTAGAATTGCTCAAAAGCTTATCAAGGTAAGATAAATTTGACTTCACTCATAATTTAGAGTACAAGTAGATAATGAGTAAACGATAATAGACTTGGCGGAAAAGATAATACAGCACAGGGCATGCAAAATATCTGCATTTTCCCTCTCTAAAATTATATCTATCTGCAATGAAACCAATTATCCTTACTTGTGTAATATTTAGCTGTTTATTTATGATTCTACCACCTGCAATCATTCGTATTCATCCCATATTAATCTAACCTAAATAATACCTCTCGCAATCACTAAATGGGTACTCAATAGCAAGATCTTTATTCTTTAATCTTATCTCCTTTGCTATTTTTGCATATATCATTTGCTTCTTGCGGTACCTATAAAGTATTTGAGATTAGATCATTAATCAAAGAATAATGAGATAAACTAGTGGGATTAGTGCTTCTCAACTTCTTCATAGTCTCTAAAATACAAGTACCCAATCAATTATAGCGCTCTTAATAAATAAAATTTAGTTAAGTTACTAAAAAACTTAAGTAACTTTGGTCTTTTTGCCTGAACTTTCCAGTAGATTCTTTAATTTACCTAAAAATCCAAAATACTGAATCATGAAAAAGTAAAATACTAAATTTTTAATAAACTGTCACAGAGAGGAAAAATCCTTATAATTTTAATGGAAACTTATACATCTGGAAAGAGAAGAATCTTTACCCTTAGATTTGGTATAGTTGGAACGATAAAATTGCGGCCTAACACTAATTTGTAAACATCTTACTTTACGACTCCATGTTATATGTTTTCTACACCAATTCTTTAAGATTTATGACATATAAAAGATCGTCTAAATTATTATAATTGTTGACCTCTAACTAAATAAAGCACAAAATAATTTAGAGAAAAACCTACTTTTAAAGCTATAAATTTATAAAATTCATCTATCTTGGTAAATGAACAAAAAATAATAAGCTCCATTTCCTTTATTCATTAGGCAAGGCATTAATAAAGAAAGAGAAGAAATAATCTCTCAAATATTTAAAGCATCATATAAATAATTTTAATTTTAATAATTCTAGTAAACTTTTGATTTCTTTAACTTAGTTTAGTAACTCCATCTTATTTAAATTCAATTAAATAAAAATATATTAAAAGTAAAAGTTATCATAGATAGTAAGTAAAATTAATTAGGATGTTAAAATTAGTTTAGACCTTCGATAAAAATATTTTTAAGTTTGAAAATCCTGCTAAGATTATATGAATTAAAACTTTCAATAAAAATCTTTTTTATTTTAGATTAAAATCATACCCACAAATAGTTTAATTAAAAGTTCAATGACTGATCTTTTTAAGTTATATTTTATCAACCATATATATGATAGCCCGAATATTGAAATTTTAAATTTAGCAATCAGCATGCCTTTATTCAAATAATTCTTATTTCTTAAATTATTTTAACTCTAAATTTATTTTCATTTAACTTGAATAATTATGAGGGCTATCAATTTAATATTAAAGCAAACTCTTTTTTTAGATACTGAATTCTCATCAGTGCTAAAAAATTTCAATATTATTATGTTTTCAGCTTTGTTTTTTAAAATTTTAAACTGATGGAGTGATGTTTACTACGTTAACGGAGAGAGGCTGAGTTTCCCTTTTTGGAGCGTTCTATATAGTGGCCTTTTTTTAAAAGTTCTATATTCTCGCCGAAATTTAATTGAAAACCGAATTTTAATAAAATAATTAAGAACATCTCTAAACTTTTAAATTTACCGGATTCGTTTATTGGTGGAATGGTTTAAATTAAGGCGTACCCATCTCTACGACCGCACCTGAATTTCCACTAATCCACTAATCCACCATTCCACCGCCGCTAAACTTAGAGATCAGGTCCACCAGGGTGCCACCGCGGTCCAACATGTACGATCTCGCCTCTGAGCGCCAACAGTATCAGGAAGCCGGAGTGTGATCCATGGCCAGTGCGGAGTGCCCCCAGGGGGCGAGGGTTCGAACCCTGCCGGTGACCAGGGACGGTGTGCCTGTGTGAGGACGGTGTTTACAGTGAGGACTTGGTAAGATGAGTAGAGCGGCAGGAGCAGTGAGGGACGGTTCTAAGAGTCACCGGCAGGGTTCGAACCCTCGCCCCTGGGGGCACTCCGCACTGGCCATGGATCACACTCCGGCTTCCTGATACTGTTGGCGCTCAGAGGCGAGATCGTACATGTTGGACGCGGTGGCACCCTGGTGGACCTGATCTCTAAGTTTAGCGGCGGTGGAATGGTGGATTAGTGGATTAGTGAAATTCAGGTGCGGTCGTAGAGATGGGTACGCCTTAATTTAAACCATCCCCAATAAACGAATCCGGTAAATTTAAAATTTTAAAGATCTTAATTATTTTATTAAAATTCGGTTTTTAAATTAAATTTCGGCGAGAATATAGAACTTTTAAAAAATCGGCCACTATATCAGGAACGCTCCATCGGAAACTCAGCCTGCTCTCCGCTAACGTAGGTCAACAGTCACTCCATCAGTTTAAAATTTTAAAAAACAAAGCTGAAACATAATATTCATTAGAGTATTTTAAATATTTATAGTAAAATTTTAAGGAGGTAATAAAATAATCAAACGGGATTTAATAATTTGAAATCGTTGTTGAAGATTTCTATTAAGATTAAAATTTAATGAAATATTATCTTTATTTCTGTTTAAGTAATAAGAAATAGATTGCTATAGGATAAGCTCATTATTTTTATTTGTCTATAAAAATGAAATTTTATGATAGCAAACGGAATTATCTTCCTTCTTGTTCCTTTTTATTTTAGCAAATAATCGCTCTCTAAAATTTTTAGATATGCTGTGTATTTATTAGGGATATATATTCATTCTAAATTAATTCCTAGAGAAAGCAGCTTGTAATAAATTTTCATTTATAAATAAGAGAAATAATTCTTCTTAGAATTTAAAATATTTGCAAATAAAATATATTTAATAATTTTAATAATGAAAACATTTAGGAAAATTATAAAATTATTTTTAATCTGGTTATTATAAAGCATTTATGACTCAATTCACATTATCTTTCTAATCCCCAAAGACTTGTACTGAAACGATACTCTATAATGCACAATCAGGTTACGATTCGTCTAGTTTGATTTCTTCCAGTGTTCCTATCTCGTATTACTTTGAATAAAAAATGAAGCAGGAGAGTATATAATTTAAAATATGTAAAAAGAAAATTTAGAAGTATTTATTTTAGAATAGAGATGCCAATTAGGTTCTAAAAAATTTAATTAGACTGAATTAAGATAATTCAACTTACCTAGATGCACCTTTTACTAATTAGAGGATTAAAGTTCTTGCTTTAATCCATGTGAACTCAGCTGGAGCTTACTTGAAGTGATAAGTCCATATAGAGCTTTTATTAATTATAAACAAACATCAATTATTTTATTCTGTAATATCTAGCATTATCAAGCACTAATACAGTATTTGATCTCCAGTATCTATCTATTTATCCATTCTTGAAAACCCAATTATCAAATTCATTATAACTAATAATTGAGAGTTAGTTAACATATTCTTTATGTAAGGACCTGTTCATCCTCGCCTTCCAGAGAATATTCCACTCAAACAAGATTCATTCATCTACTGAAAATAAAATTTATTCAAAAATGTCATCAAGTTTGAAAAATTTAATTAATTCAAAACTTGATCTAGCTGATTACCTATATGTCATTCAGGAAATTATTTTAATTAATTAGAATGGTAATATAAATAATTTATATTACTCATTATACTTCAAATTATAAATTTCTGAAAGCATGCTTAATATTTTCATTTTAAATCTTTATTTTATAAAGTAAGTTAAATTAACAGAAATTTTCTTTTCCCCTTATTTAAAAAATTTTCATATTTATTTATTTATATCAAATTAAATTCTATAAAAAAAATTAAAAATTAATTAAAAATTTTATTATAGAGTTAAGATTTGAATCCCAAATCTATTTTTTGTTTTTTAAATATTAAATTTTTTTTTCTTGATTTAATAAATTTATTTTGCAATACTATCAGTATTGGTTTAACTTTTCATCGCATTATATTGGGATCTAAATTTTTGGGATATTATTAAACTAAACTTGAAAATGGCATTAATATATGTATTCTGTCTATGTTTTAAAATTTAGCACTCTAATAATTTAAGATAATTAAAATTTATATTTATATTTTTCTTTCATAAAACAGCCTATTTAAGTTAAGATTGATTTTACTCTGAATAAATATAAAATTCTTTGCTTTTCAAGAATTAAATGGTGAGCTGATTATAAATATTTGCAGTATATATATATTCTGAAAATGAGAAATCAAATACAATTTAACTAGCTCATGTTCATAGATATTGAACTTTATAGCAAATGAGAACAGAAAATAATTTGATGATGCTTAGATCTCATAAATAAAAAGTTATCTTCTTATTGAAGAAAACTAAAGATTAGGAAATAAAATCAAATAAGTGTTTTGATAAGATGGTTGTAGAAATAAGAATCTAAATAAAATTATAGATAACAAGCTGCTCGAGAAGAATGTTTTCTGGCTTTAAAAGAAAAGTTGGGGGTGATAATATTTAAAGATTAGTGGTAAAATTATTTGAGTTTTAATTAATTAAACCACCCCATTGGTTAATCAAGATCTTTAATAGAGAAATCCAATCAGGCATTAGTAAATTAATTTTAAGTCTAATCAATATATTAAACAACCAACAATATTAGAGATATTAAATATTAACCAATCAGACATCTTAAAATGTCAACCATTCTGACTTATCACTAATTAAGACTTTGAACTTGATCTTATTTCTACAACCATCTTATCAAAACACTTATTTGATTTTAATCTAATTTACCATCTTTATTTATATAAAGTTTTAAGTTTTTAAAGAAATCCATAATTTATTATTTTATTTTCGGAATTTACCAATTAAAAATTTTCCATAAATAATTGCAGTTATGCAGCTCCAATGTTTTTAAAATATAATAGAAAATAAATTTTTTATAAATTATTGAATTCAATTGTGAGGTGCTTTAAAAATAATTAAAATTAAAAAATTTTTGTTTATATTTTTGCTAATTAGCTTATTTCATCATCATGCATGTTAATTAATCAAAAATAAGATAATTTTTTAAAGATTTAAAATGAAAAATAGCAATTAAAATTTTTATATTAAGAAAGTTTAAAAGAGCTTTAACAATAAATATTAAAAAATAGGCAGCAATTGATTTCAGCTAAGTCTGGTTTCTTAAGCGATTCAGTTCAAGTTATTATATAATTATTTTTATAATATGCAATTTTCATCAATAATTTTATATAAAAAACATCATTTCAATTATCTAGCTTTACATTTAGAAAATTGAATAAAGTTTCGTCATTATTTAATTTAATTTTAATGAATAATTTATGTTTGATGAAGAGCTTATAAATTTAAATTGCTTCAGGATTAGATCATTTAGCTCCCGGTTTATATATATATTTTAACTCATTCATTTTAAATATTTATCTTGTAAATAAAAGTAATATTCATAAACAAATTATTAATTAAGATTAGGAAAGTAAGAAGTTATAATAATTTCAAATTATCAAATTTCTAATTATATTTAAAAAAATAAATATTTAAGAACAATTATTTGATTAAACAAATCTACTTAACCACTCACTAAATTGGTAAATTATCTTAGATCTATAGTCTGAACAAGATATATATTAAAATCTTAGTAGGAAAATAATCCCTTAATTAATTTATGTTTAATCTTTTTTAAGGAAAAAATATTTTAGTTATTAAATTTAAGTTTATATCAATATTCTAAAGTAAGATAATCAGACTAATTTATAGCAAAATACTTGTACTAGTATCCTTAATAATTATTAAACCTTATGAGCAAAATAATATTCTTTAAATAAGGTTTCATCTGCACAAACTTATACTTTCAATTGGCCGAGTAGCTGTCTTTCATTTGCCTTGAACTTTATTAATTAAGTTTGTTATTTATGGCAGAATATTCATATAAATAAATTCATCCTATTTAAAAAATTTTAAAAAAATTTTTTGTTCATTGTGTATTAATTTGGTGAATTTTAGCTGGAAAAGAAAGATAATTTACGACAGCCCAACCTTTTTTAAACATTAAACAATACGCCCTTCTATTTAACTCTCTCAAAAAAACCAAGATAAATAATTTTTGTTGCTTTTATAGAAATATTTTCTAAGATTTATTTCTAGTTAGATTTTTTAGTTACTAAATTATTTAAATTGTTTAAAAAATTTTTTAAAAATTTAAAAAAAGTTTTAATTTTACACAAGTAAATTTAAAATACTTATTTTTTTAAAAAAAAGACAGGAGTTTAAAATTCTTCAATTTTGAAAGTCTGAAAAATAAATAATAAATGATCTCTTAAAATTTTTAGAATTAGTTGCCTTGAAACTTTTGAGTAAAAATTATAAAAGGCAAGAATTTAGATGAAGTTGAATATGTAAAGGAAGAGAATGAAAGCAATTGTTGTTTATCAGAATATATTAATTTAAATTTTTTTAAGGTTTTCTTAGTTTTGGGGAAAGAACATTTTACCCTTTTTAAATTTAGGGGAAATTACAAATTTATTTTTTATTTTTACTTTAAAAGCTAAACTTATTTTTAATTTAAAGGTTTTTTTCTTCTCAAATTGCTTTACTATATTTTTTGTTTAAATGACTAAAGTTTATTTTCATTTTTAATTTTAGGAAAATATTGTTTGTATGTATTTAATATTTAGATTAACCTGATAGAAATTTAGTTCAAGTTTATTAACAAATAAAATTGGTAAACCAAATTTTGTATAAATTGACAAGCCATTCTTTATACTAATTTATTTTATTGAAAATTCCATTTAGTTAAAAAAGGTTAAATAAATTATTTTGTGATCTCTTAAGAATTAAATTTTTAATTTAATTCGTTAAATATATTTTCAATATTTAAAATTAACTCTTTGAGATTGAATGCTGCCTGATTCTACCAACATAGGAACCTATTTTAATTTATGTGGTCCGTGTAAGATTTGAGATTGCCAAACGACCTGCTGTTTATACCGAGAAAACAATATTTGGTTGTTTGTCAAACCCGAATCATTAGGGGAAAAATCTTATATGTGTCCCTCCAGAAATATTATTGCTACGTGGAATAATCCAAATCAAAACCAAAATTAATAATTTTATTATTTAGAATTTTTTAATTTATATTTTCTTAAGCAGATTTAAAGAAAATTTCCTTTTATATATTATAATGAAGAAATTAATTTCCTTCAAATTAAGTTATAAGACAATTAAAAATTAAGTGGCATTTCAAATTCTTTGAGAAGAATGTTTTTAAATATAATTTAAAAATAAGTGATAAAATCCTAATATCACTATTATCATAAAGAAATATCAAGATATATAGCTGCCTTAATTTTTTATATGACCTTCCTCATTATATTTAATTGTAGATTTCTGCAAATTTTTTTAAAATTTTTCCCCCCTTATTTTATTTTTTAAATAAATTTTTCTTAATTATTTTAACAAATTTCAAAAAATAACAAACCCCCGGAAAATTTTCAAAAAAAATTTTTTTTACTAAAAGAATTGAACATTGTAATAAAGTGCCAATCATTTATATGTAACTTCTGAACATCAATTCTCAAATAAAAAAGAACATTTTAATTTATTAACAATATATACATCTCTCATGATATAATCATAACCTTCTCATTATAAGACAATTAGAAATAATTTTGAGAAAAAAATTATTTTAAAGAATATTGAGTTTCGCAAAAATTAAATATTTTACTTTACAAAAAATGTTAATTTTAAAAATAGAAACTCAATTTTTTGAAATACTTTTTGTAACTTTATTAGGGAATATTTCAAATAATTTTAATTAATTTTTTTATTATAAATTTGTAAATAGTGTTTATTTAGTTTCCTGTATGGCTTAGAATTATAAAATAATAAAAATTTTTTTAATTTTAAAAAAATTTTCAACTTTTTGTTTTTAAAAATTTTATTTGTATAATCCCCCGTTATTAAAAAAAATTTCTTTAATTCTTTTTAAAACAAAAAGATTTTTGATTTTCTATAAAATTAGTAAATTTAAAATTATTACCCTTTTTTATACACTTCAAAGAACTAGGCTCATAGAAATTGCCTCTAATTCGTTCTATTCGTTTATTAATATAGAGCTTCTAAACCAAGTAAAGCAATAAAAATTCCCAATTTATTGATAATTTGCCTATAATTAACAATCCCTCTTTTCGGTTTGAAGGGGGCAAAGATTGGCATAAACAGGGAAAAATGCTAATTTTGTTATGAATCATTCAATAGATTTAAAATTTATTGCTGGCATTCTTGAAATAGATTAAAATATTATGACAAAGTGTATTTCACTTCAAGTTTTTAAGTTAGAATTTACTCAAAAAATCTTATTTAGCAATGAAGCCACTGAAATTTTAAATTTAAAAAATTAAAAAAAAACAATTTAATTTTTAATTTTAAAAAAGTTTTTAAAAGGGAAGGAACAAACTCAAAAAAAATAAAAAATTAGACTTATAAAAAATTTGAATTTATTTTTTAAGGAGAATTAAAAAATTTGATATCCTTTTTTTGGGGGAATTTAATAAAAAAAATGGGGCAGGTCTTTAAAAAGTGATATATAATTTAAATTTGGTGATTAAATATAGCTTTAAAATTTTTTATTAATGGTTTTGGGGAAAGGGGGTATGAAATTTTGTGAAGACCCTCACTTTAGGCCAATGTTCTGAGTAGTATATTTGAATGCCATCTTTAGGTTATTTATCTTTGGAGTTGAGAGTAGACTCCTTCTGAATATTACATTCACTCTTTGCCTTTTTGTCTTATTAACGATGTTTCTCATTACAAAAGTGGCAAAAGTTTTCATGGCTTGAATTTTTTAGCTCAAATGGTTTTTAGTTGCCATCTAGAAGCGTGCCTAATTGTCGTGTGTGTTACCTTCCTTGTTTTGGATCTTGGCTTTGAAAAAGTTTAAGTTTTGGAATTGTAGTAATCAGATTGCTTGCTCTCTCAATCTCCTTGTTTTTGATGTACAGGGGGTCGTTAAGGCTAACATTTAAATTAACAAATTAAACAAATTAAAAACGTAATATATTAGAAGGATCTAGTCAAAGAGTTCAATCAAATTATTTTCTAAGAAAAACCTCTCACTATTTTCTTTTAGAATCTCTAGTATATTGTAAGTATATTCTTATTAATTTCGCTCAGTGTGGGTTGACAGTTGATCCAGCGTTAACATAAAAATCGGGCATCTTTGCAGGATTAAAAAAAATTTATCTCTTCGTACACTCTAGGAATGAATTTGAACTTCCACAAAACTATATCTTTCAATCAACATGCTATTCATTGATTTACAAAACATTAATTACTTATTTTTCTCATGAATTTTTAAAAATAGATATTGAGACTGAAGTCTAAACTCTTTTCAATCTAAGATCTTTTTAAGATCAAGCAAAAGATCCTTTTTTTTTAAGCCAAAGACCTTTTCCCAAAATTTTCGCAAAAAAAAACATTTTCCCTTTTTTTTTAAATATTAAAAGGTTTTTAAATTTTTATTTTAAAAAAAAGGGCCCCCCAAAGGAAATACATAATTCCCAAAAAAAATTTAAAAAAAAAAATTTTTTTAGGTTTTTTTCCCTTTTTAAAACCCCTTTTTAAACTTTTTAAAATATTCATAAAATTATTTAATTCCCTTTAAATTTTTTTTTTTATTTGCATTTTAATTTTAAATTTTTTTGATTTAAATTTAAACCAAAGAAAAACCCCCTTAAAAAAATAAAATTTTTTTCTAAAGGGTTAAAAAAAATGTTTTTAAATTTTTTTAATTTTTAAAGAAAAAAATTTTGAAAAAAACCCTTCCCTTTTTAAAATTTCAAAAACCTTTTAATTTTTTTAGTTTCTTAGGCTTTTTTTGAAAAAAAACGGGAAAACCCCCACTTTAAAATTTTTGTAATTTTTAAAAAATTTTTATAATTTTTGTAAAATTTCTTTTTTAGATTTTTGGGAAATGACTATATCTACTCAACTTTAATTAAATTTTAATTTCTTATTTGGTAAAAACATTAAACTTGAGAGCTCACAATAAAAATAAATATAGAAGAATTATAAATACATTATAATAAAAGAGTATTATAAATCTGATTAGTATAATTTATGCTAAGTAGAGATCTAATTAACTAAATTACTTATAACAGAATTTTGGATTTTAATTAAACCAATAAATTTAAAGTTAATTCATATCTTAAATACAAACAGATAGAAAACTATTTTAAAAATGCCTTAAAAGGCTCAAAAATTTTATAACTCCAAAATTATCTTTAAGAATCGGATTTCCTTTTTTAGAGTTTTAAAAAATGTAAATTAGAAATATTAAACTACTCTAAGATCTGCAGAATAGTCTTAAAGTATAATTTTTCAAGGAACCTTAAGAAAGTTTCTCCAAAATTTGAAATATATTCTCTTTAATTATTTTTGTATTAAAATCGTTTTAATATCATTATAAATAGTTTAAGATTTTTGTATCTACACTGTTTACGGTCATTAAAATATATAAAAATTCTTCGATATACACTTCCACTTCTTATCTTGATTCCATTTCATTTTATCGATTTAAGCCTAATGGCTAGTACTCCAAGGGAAAGACTTTCACCACTAGAACGGACTTGAGCCAATATTTGTATCTTAATGATTATCAGTTCGATTAGGCTACTGGAGAATATTATAAAAGTTAAAATTTAATTAATGCTCCTATAATCTATATACCATATTATTCATTTCTTAGCTCAAAAAAAATATAAAATATTCATTAATAAACATAATCTTCAAACAATTTACAAAGTAAATCTATACATTTGGGAATAAAAAAGATTTTTAATTAAGAATTAAGAATAATTTATATAAGATATATTTTATATCTCTATTAATTCATCTCTACATAGATTTAAAAATCTACACTCACATTGAATTATTTATCTACTATAATTCCGGAAAAAATAATTTTTTCTAAAATTTTTTAATTATCCATAATTTCTAGCCTGAATAATAAAATATCTCATGGATTTTTAAAGAGAATTCTTTATTTAGAATTAATAAATAATTTTTTAACAATAATACATAACAGGAGCTCATATTAATTAAATAATTTTTTTCTTTATAATATATGTATTAAAGTGAGGTTATTTTTAAATATATTTTTGTCGAAATTATTTAAGATAAGTGAGATTAATAAAAATTTGACTCTTTATTTAGTCAATAGAACTTATAAGTGTCATAAAAGTTAAAAACTTTGATATTTGTCATTCATTATAATATAACAGTTAGGAATTAAGTACCCCTAACGGGCATATAATACTTAATCGATTTAAAGTAATTCACAGGCGTAACTCCTTGATCAGTTGTGCCACGTCACCGTGAAAGCGCACCGTCAGTTAATTAGTGATGACGCACTGCCTCCCTTTATAGAGATGGAGGAGGATCTCTACGTGGTCTTGCCAATCTAGCTCCACTGATGTCGACCTGAAATCCACCGGTTTTCCCAGAGGTCGCCGCAAAAACCCAACATCCATTGCTGATCAGGCGCGGAACAGGGAGAAAAAATAGCAACCGGGTCATTGATTATAATAATTAATTTACTATGAACTTCGGGAAATTTGATAGTAAAAATCTAACTAATTTGCATCCATATACATCTGTAGGTTAGCTATTTAAGAACATTCAAAGGAATTTTTCATCAAAATTAGAGGAAAGATACCATGAAAATCAAATAGAGCAAAGAAAATTTATGGGATTCCATTTTTATATTGATAAATACTAAATGTACAATGTTTGGGAAGAAATGCGATTTTTTCTCAAGATGAGTTTGTTGGAGACTACTACTAAATTAACACATTTGAGTGAGAAAGTAAGTGATGATGATATTATAGTTTTAACTTCTATTTTTTCCCTTTTATCAAGTGGCTAGTGAGGAATATTCTAGTGTATTTTAATTATTAAATTATTTTATTCTTGCAAAAATTATATAACATTTCCTTATAATTTATTTTATGGAAAGAAGATATTAAAAAATATTAAGAGTTCTATTTTATTAAGTTAAAAATAATAAATAGGTTGAAAAAAGGAGTAACTACACAGGGGTTGAAATAACGTGGGTAAATAGAGTGACCTGATCAGACTGGCGCATGGAAAACATGATGTCAGTTAGACAATGATGACACCGCTGTCATTGAAGGGACAAGCCTTATTAGTGGACTAAATCTTTCCACTCTAACTGACTCTGCAGGCGTACATAACAAAAAACAAAATCGCAAATTGCAGTTGAGGCCCAGATGCAGTAGAAAAAATTATGACGAGAATCAGTATAGCTCCTGGTGTTTGAGGATTGCAATTCAGAAACATGATCAGTAATACACCAGTGGCCTAGCCACACGCACATACCCCAAAAGGGCTGCCATATGAATATTGCCGCCGTACTGCCAGATTCTTTTCATGATTTCTAGCGGCGCCCTATTGCTCCTGGTTAGGGTCTCATAGAGTGAGGAGGTAAGGTTTCTCTCACGGCTTTGGAGTTCACCATAAAACAGCATCCCTCAATTATATCACCTCCAGTATGATTCCCAACGCAATCAAGTCAGAGAGTTATGACAGGATGATCTCCATATCCCAGCCAAGCCGACTTTTATGCCATTTCAATGGTCCTATATTTTACCTTTCTAATTTAAATAGTTTAAAAAATAAAATAGCCCATAGTTTATCTGTATTGACCAGAGGACCAAATATATAATTAATTATTTAAAAATTTTAAGATTCTTCAGGCAATATTTATTAGAGTCACAAGTTGAAAGAATCTTAAGTTAAAAAAATTTATGCTTTTTGAATGTTTAATACCAACTAAAAATTTCTTGTTACTGATATGCTTTATATTAAATCAATAAGAAGGATCGTCTTATTTTTATTCTAAGAAAATAAAATTGAGCAAAATTATCTTATTTTTTGCAACACTCATAATAAAAATCTATTAAAACTTGTAAGAAAAGAAAATTAATCATAAAAATTTAATAATAATTATAAATTTCTGAATATAAAAAATTAGAAATAAATTTTCGATCTATATATCATATTATTTTCATTCATCTTATTTTTAAGAAGAATAATACTTTGAGATTGGACTATAAATAACTTGTTTATAATATAATCACGAAAAATGATATGTAAAAATTAATATTTTAACATATTTTATATATATTTTTTCTCATGATAAATAAGAATTTGTGAAATTAATATTTCAAATATTTTTAAAAAAGGCAAATATGGAGATGTATATCATGAAATTAGACAAAGACTATAAGTTTATATTCTTCCGAACTTCAAATAAATTCCTTTATTCTATATTTAAAGTAAAATAACTTT
>JAJKFJ010021245.1:0-16888 GCA_027382625.1 Tetmemena sp. SeJ-2015
ATAATATATTCGCATACACCAAATTAAAATAACAGCAATTGGAACCTAAATAAATAGGAGAAATAAAATGTCCCCCCAAAGATTAACATAAGCAAAATTTTTATAGTTCTAACAATTATCCAACTAAGCCTCATTCAAAACACAAAAACCAAAATTATTCATAAATCATTATGCAAGATTATTTATTTAAATAAAATTTCAACTATAACTCCAACAGCTAGGTATGAGCCTTCAAACATATAAATTCAATCAATAGGAATTCAAGAAAGGATAGCTCTTATTAAGAAGTAAAGTGATTCTAATTTGCTCCATTCAAAATCCCAAAACCCCAAAATATGATAAGAAAGTGAGAATAAGTTGTGTAAAAATGATTTCTTTATTAATATTTATAATCAAGCGAAATATTAACTTTAAATAGCAATCTAAAATCAGGAAGATGACTTCTATCTCATATTCTCTGGATATTATTCCTTTAAGTGCTTCTATTATCTCAAATACCTGAGTGATAGATTTCATGATGGTTTCTGGATATGTTAATAAGATAAAAAGAGGCTGTTCACCCATTTCTTTCTCGATTTTAGAATTTATAATGTAATATAATTCTATGGGAGAGATATTTTTTCTAATATACGCTTTTTTGCTTCATTTTAACCTTAAATCTTTAAATTCTTCTTGATTATAAATTTATTTCTTATTGAAATAACTGTATTTTGCTTGAGTAAAATTTTGTGTGTATCAGACATTAATATCTCAGGAATAATATATATATATATATAATACTTATATATTATTATATTATTATAATAGTATATATATATATATATATCTAAACTTATTTAAATTAATAAATATTCGCTTATCTATTCATTAATTTAATTATATGGTTTTTATTAAGTTGATATAGCAGATTTCTTTTAAATATTAGAAACAAATTATTATTTAAATTGCAATGATGCAAAGAGAGGCAGATGAGAACATCTTAAATTTTATATAAACCTTTCCATGGAGTATTTAATTCTTAGAAAATATTGTCTTAGTGTAGTATTGTATTAGGCACAGAGTTAATAAAAGCTTCTAGGCTTTAAATAAAATAATATAAAATTGTTTTTTAATCACATAATGTCTGATTCAATCACCAAGTTTAATTATATTCTTACTTATAATTTTCATATTTTTTTATTTTTTAATTATTTGAAGAGCTAGAAAGAAGCGATTTGCACCAACATGAGAATAGTGGAGATTTTATTACTTTAATTTATTTCATTTTATAAATGAAGGCTTGTGAGAAAAATAAAGGGGCGCGAGTTCTCTCTACTAGGAGTTAAGTTTTTGGGAATCTAATGATTAGAAGGAGCAGCTCTAAGATTCGTTTTCTTAATCCTAAGCGCAAGTGAAGAGACGACTAGCAGTTCCAGACTAAAAAATAAATTCACTTCTTTGTAAATATTAACTGCCCTCCTACAGGAGTGTCTATCTATAAGTCAGATTGGGGGGATTTAAACTACTGTAATACTCAATGCTTTACAGTGCAGTACTTTTCTTTTTGGAACAACTTCTACTTCAAGGACTCTTCTGAAATAAATATTTACCTCTATATTTTTAATTTATTCTGGCTAGAGGTGCCATTCAAGTGATCTGACTTGCGTATCCAGTTACAGCTTTTAAAAATATTTTAAGCTCCACAATTTGCTATAAACAAAATATGAGTATCATTTAATGATATAAAATATTTGTGATCCTGCTAATTTGTATATCTCACTGGTTAATTTTTGCTCTGCGGGGACCTTCTATTACAGCCTGTCTCTATAATCTGTAGCTTTAGGGCTCTCAACCACCTTAAAGTATTAAATATTTCGTGTTTAAAAGAAGAAGTATTCATGATAAGTTTACGTTTTAAAATTTTTTAAAGAAGATTACGTACGCAATTGTGGCAATACTAGATACGTGTACATATTTTATTTTATCAAGCCACACCCTACACAAATTACGATGACTATACGTTCACAACTACTACTACCACTACCACTACCACCACAACTACAACTACTTCAACAACCACGACCACAACGACGACGACTACCACAACGCCTTCTTCTACCACTCCATCATAATCCTTAAAGCACACCTGTCCCCGTTGAGAGTTTTATATATTAATTTTAAGAACACTAAAAAAACCCAAATAAGATTAAAAAATGCGAAACATGCTAAATTTCTCCTTTAAATAGGTTAATTATTTATATTATAAGGTAAGCTATTTAGATGCTAAATTTAGCTTATCTATTATAGAATTAATACAAATTCTTTACTGTGAATTGTATTTTATATAAAATAAGTGCCATTTAGTAGCCCTTTCTGTAATTGGAGTTTGATTATTAAATTCGTAACTGATAGTAACCAGTTTGAATATTGCAATAAAAATAATTCGTTTATCTATTAAAGCATGGATTTCTGATTTATTTAAGCCTACTTTGCTCTACATTCTGCTAGTTTGAAGGTCGCGCGTACTGTTTAATTTTCCTGCTACCACTCTTAGCATTTGAGATTTCAATCTAATCTGCGCTATTATGTTTCTGACTCCACTTATGGCTTCCTGATGTTTTATTGGCAAGGTACAGCTCAAGCATAAGTTGATTGTGCTTCCTTTGCCAACCTTTTCCTTTACCTCGACCTATACACAACGTCAGTTAAGCCTAGATAGAGAATTAGGGTGAATAGAAGTCTTGGCAGTAATTAATTTTTGGAATTCTATAATAGTTCCTGATGTGTCTTTCGCAAATTCGCATCAAAGATCTCGCCAATTCGCACCAGCTTATTTGGTAAACATTAACTAGCATGAGTCAAGTGTGCTCTTTATGAATTCTTACTTTCTTACTTCTTTTGTTTATTTGCGCTAGGCTTCTTGCGCCTCTTGTGCTGATATCCTACTTCGAACTCACTGCTTTCAAATGAGCTCTAAAGTGCAGCCGCCGATGATCCCTTGAAAGAGCCTTCATAATCTGGCCTTCCTTGAAGTAGCAATTTATGCTAAATCGCATCACTTATATTTCCGTGCCTTTTTAGCTGATCACTAATATATTACCCGGCTTACTGAATTGTTTCCTCCAGCTAGCGATATGCTAATCAGTATTACTTATCTATTGCATTGCTCATAACTTTGTTAGCACTCCTTGGTGTTTCTTTTTGTTGCCGCTGAAGAAGTTACCCTTTGTTTCGGCTTTCATAAAAGGCAGCAACCTCAATTTTACTTTCAAAACTGGCATCCCGGTATCATTAGCTAGATTCTCTATTCGATAGCAAGTGACCAAGATGCACTTAGAATTTAGAGCACTCCGATGAGGAAAAAGTTTCTTTATTGATAAGGAATTCATTTAGAACTCCCTTGGTTAGGTGCGAATAGGCGAGAAATCATCGCACTTCAATCTTTTTTTGCAAACTAGAGATCCTCTCTCTTGCTTATAAAATGAGGCAAAGACCTTTCTTCCTTCATGAGCTGTCAAAACTGCTGCATCTGAGTTCAATAATGATTGCACTCCATTCTGCAGAAGTACCCAGCTTGGACAGACACCTCTTTTTTCCCATTCAAATTTTAACTCTTGCCACGAAATATCTCTAAAAGAACATAGTAGGGTTCGAGCCACATTTACGAATCTATGGCAATTTGAGAGAGTCGCGGAAAGTCCATTATTTTCTCAGTATGTCCTTTAATGAAATTTTCCATTTTCAATTTAGATATATCAAACCCTGATTACAGAAAGGGCTAATAATTGCCATTTAGGAGGCAGAAGTGTGCATCCCCCACTTTTCAGATCAAATTTTATGAAAAAAGAGCATTTAGGCCAAAATTATCTAAAAATGCAAAAAATAGGAAATTTTAGCTTTCAAATTCATAAGGGTAAAATTTATGATTTCAAATTTTATGAAATGACCTAAAAATTATATTCGAGCTCTTTTTACACATGAATCGAAAGTCTTATGAAGATACTAGAATTCATTTACATATTAATTATGATTTCGCCTTCAGATTTATAAAAATTTTTTAGTTGTTTACACAAATTTCTTAAAATCTTAACTCCAATATTTTAAAAAGAAGAATCTGGCAAGTTAAATTTAATAGCTTAGATAACTTTATATATATATATATATTTGATTAAATCACTGCTGCAAACGCGCTGATAAACTCTTTAACAAACTTGAGAGAATCCTATAATTTTCTGTTCCATTTCTAAGAATTATTATTTCAATTCATAGTTTAAACAAGATCTCAATTTATCCAGCTTTATGGATAAATAAAATAGAGAAGATTCTCTCTTTTTAAATACCTAAATATAGAGTAGCGAAATGATTCTAATTTATTCTCTAAAGTAAAAAAAGCTCATTTCATCAAAAATTTTTTAAATTAGAAAAAAGGAAAATGTTTTTTTTGAAAATATTACAAATTTTAACTTTTGATTTTTAAAATTTTTAAAAAAATAATTAATTTTGAAAAAAATTTACCCCCTTTTAATTGAAAATTTAAAAAAATTTTTTATTTTTTTTTTAAAAGGGTCCCCTTGGAATTTTTTAAAAATTTTCGAAAAATTTTGGGGGAAAAATTTAAATTCCCCCCCTCTTTATTTCTTAATTAAAAATTTTAGAATGAAGTTTTTTCTCACCCCCTGCCATCCTTTTAAATTTCAATTTTAAATAATTCCCAGGCCCCCCCACCCCCCAAAACGAGCCCGAAAAATAAAAAAAAGTAAAAAGTAAGTTTTTTAATTTTTTTAAAAGTATTTGTAAAACAAGAAAGAAAAAATTATAAAGTAAATTGATTGCGTCTACAAAATTTAAATTTAAGTTACAATAAATAAATTTTTTGATTATTCAAAAATCTTTTAAAAGAAAAAATTTTTAAAAAATTTTTAAATCCCTTACTTTTGATTTTGTATTGTCGTGCTCTTTTTTGGTTTGGTGGGGGGGGAAAATTATTAAACTAAAAATTTAAAATAAAGGGAAAGGGGGGGTCTGTTGAGAAAAAACCTTCCCTTTCTAATTTTTTAATGTAATGTAAGTTATAATTATTTATGTCTATATTTAAAATTTTTTGCCCAATAAAATTTTTTGGGATTTTTACTTACAGTTATATGTCTAATGGGGGAGTTTCCTTTTTGACCCCTTTTTATATAATTATTCCCTTTTCCCAAATTTCGTTAATTCTTTCAAAGTTAATTAGGGTTTTTAAAAATTTCAAAAATTTAACGTTAAATTAGTAATATTTCCAAAATTTTTTTAATTTAAATTTTTATTTTTATATTTTGATAAATAGGGGTTTTTTTAAGATATTTTGTTCATAAACAGTGGGTGTACTCTTCCGTCCCCCGCCATTTATTTTAGATAAAAAAACCAATTCACGATAAAGCATTCGTATTCATCATATATTTAACAATTGAGATCAGACCTGATTAATTACTATAAAATTGGTAAAAATAACCGGCCTGCCCTTCTCTTAAACTTAGTCTGAAAAGCATTGCCTCCTTACTTAATTAATCACTATACCCTGCATAGCCCAGAAAAATTATTTCAGATTAATTCAAGAAGACAAGTGCCTGCCATTTAATGAGCAAGAATTCTTCGTAGAAGCCTCGTAAATCATTAGCTTCTATCACTAAAGGGTTGAGTGACATCTACTAGGGAGCCTCTATTAACATGCGTAATTTAGCAGCTTTGCCAAACAAAGCATCCCTTTGTATATTTTTTATGATATAGAGATGGCCAAGTATTGATTGCTAAAAAGGACACAGAGTCGGTTTGGAAAGATGCTGAAGAAATTTCAAGCTCTTATTTTATATTTAAGATATATTTAATGATGCTACATTAAAATATTATTCTTTGAAACTGAATTATTCAGCAGTTATTTATAATACTTTTAATTTTTGGGGTTTTACTGCTCCATATTTCACTTCAAAACTATAAAATTAAACACTTGAAGTTTCCCAAAGTAAGAACTATTAGCTCCCTAGTTACAAGGATGATCAATAGAATGCAGTCACCTTAATTGTGTAAAAGGACTTCCCATCCTTCATTACTTACAGTAGCTTTATTATATTTTAAGCTCTTAAAGCCTGTTCATAATTGCTCCTACTTTTGCCTCCTAAGTTGGAAATTATTTAATCTCAATCACATTTACAAATATAATTTTAATTATTTAAACATTGAAGGACAACGTAGCTGTCCCTTAATCTTCTACCTATACATTTCAGATTGAAGTAAAGCCAAGCTCAGATAGTTAAAACTCATCAGATAAATTTTCATTTTATCTTTTTCTCTATTCAGAGCAATAGAACTCTACTGATCAAAGTCAGAGCGAAGAGAATAGTGAAGGAATGCCTGTTAAAGACCCGACAAAGCCAATTACAGTTAAGCAAGCGCCTATTCCCAAGATAACTTCCATATCCTAAAATGGACTCGTTACTATTTCTTTTGACTAAGCCATGGAACCTCTCCAACTAAGAGTTAATCAAGTTATAAGAAACGTTTTAGGACCAAAAAAGCTCAAGCTCAGCATTCAGAGTACCTCAGGGTTGAGTGAAGAAGATTTAAGGTTTGAATGGGCGATTACAAAGTTTCAAGGCACATAGATGCAAATTCAATTGAAGTTTAGAAATCCCCTCTTGATTTCTCATATAATCAGTAGTATTTATTATCAATTGAATTAAAATTATGAAATAAAAAGTAAATGTAATCATCCTCACTTTAAAAGGATAATGCAAATTCTTAGAATTTGTATTGCTAATTTTTAGAATATGAAACAAGTTTAATGGCAAAAAGAGGAGCCCCTTTATAAATTTCTAATGAATAAAAATGCTCTGCATATTTTTTAAGATGATGCTTTTTAGCAATCCTGTATATTTTCTTTGTGTACTGTCCATGATATACTACATTGTAGATTTCGTTTTCCTAGCGGATATCTGAATTAGAAGCTCCGGGTTTATTTCAAAATTGCCCCTCACTGGTATTTCTGAGCCTATCATCATTAATATGTATTATAATAATCTTTTTTTGCAAATACTTCCTATTAAGGTCGTAGTTAGAGGATTTGAACCTTATATTCCACAAGTACAAGAAACTCACAACGATAAGGTGAAGCAGGCAGCCACTCAATCCATCAAATGGAAATGTGAGTTTTTCTATATTTATAAACTTGAGATAATTGCAATAGTTGCACTTATTAGATAAAGTCCCTGCCACACTCTCTATCTGACTAGGATTGCTACTTAACACTCCCTAGAATAAATTTTTCTCTCTCAAATTTAAATTCTTTTCTATTAAGGCAATAATTATTTTCTAAGCAGGTAAGACCAAATATTTTAAGTTTACCAATATGTAGAGCTATGATTACTTGAATATTAATTTCTTGGATACCTCTTATTTTCTGGGTGAGCCTAGCTAGCTTAATATTGAATAGAGCCAAATAATTTCTAAGTTCATCCCCAAACAACTCAATGGCGATTGTAAGATTACATACTTTTAAACTTCGTAGAATTGTCAACTTTTCTGACAAACAATCAAGCTAAAGTTACTACATCCATTACTTCAATCTCAATTGGAAGCTTTGCACTCAATCTAATTTTTAATTATTAGTAGGATAGTATTACAACACAAAAAAATTAATTACTAATTCTAAGATATTCAAATAACTTAAAACAACTAAGACCAAATAGAAAGTTAAATACTATAGCGCAAATATACTTCAAGTCTTGAGACTTCACCATGCTTCTATTTTCAGTAAAAAAGCCTGAGAGGGGGAGAATTCCTGGAAATATTAGAATTTATAAGAGAAATTCATTCATTTTTTAAAAAATTATTATGGTTTAAAATTCTTTATCTCTGCTGCTTCAATTTAATCTAGTAGTTGAATTCCTAGTTCAAATTACTTCTTATCTTTTATTATGTCTACAAAATATTAAACCCTAAATCTTGTGATGTAACTTTGTGACTATGAATCTAATAATTATTTAGGTCGACAAGTTTACAATAAGTATGGGGAATGATCAATGCTCAGCAAATTATTCTGAGTTTCCCCTTGCTTAATGTGAACTTTCCAGCTAACGCCAAGATGCTATTTTCTCAAGTTTCCACAATTGCCAACTTCGACTTCTTTCCGTCCGAGGATATCTTATCACACACTTTTAAATATATTACTGTCTTTACTTTTAAGTTCGAAAATGACTTTGCTTTAAGCTAAAGTTTTGATGAAAATGATATCTTTTAAAGCACACACAGTTTAATTCTCATCCTATACTTTGACAAGCTATTCATCCCGCTACATGATAAATAATCTGGGAACCATTTTTATTATGGGAGAGTTTATTTTTGCAGTTTATGCTCTTTATTTCGCTCTTGTGTTTTTGAGACTGAACAAATTTAAGAGGTGAGAGTTAACTTAATTTACTTAACTTTTAGATTGAAGAAGATAAAGTTAATTAAAATAAAATTGTAATAAAAGATATTTGCCCGTGTGAGAGCTGCTATTTTCTATAATCTAGTTTTGAGATACTTAATAGAGAGTTACCAAGAATTATAATTAAATTATATGGAAAATCGAATTAGGGATAGCTTTGCTCATCAATCTATTTATCGTAAGTTAAAGTTATCAAAATACTGTTTTTAGGGAGACTGGGTAAACGCAAGTGCCAGAATATCATATTTACTATGTCTCGCCACTCTCATAGTTATAAATAAATTATTTGTTGTGGTGGGCTTTCCTATCTTCATAGTTCTTAAGCTGATTAAGAACTAGGAGTAAATAGGAAATGAGGAATTTGATAAACAGTATGACTCACTCTATGAAAATATAGACTTGCAGCGTAACTTCATGAGCATCACTTATAGCATCATCTTCCTTCTAAGGAGGATAACTCTCTCCATAATCATAGTCTGCTTCAGAGATTTCTCTTCCCTCTAAATACTAGTCCAGGTTTTCTCTAATTTCTTTGTGCTTTGCTTCCTCATAAAGTATAACCCTCTTTAAAATAATATCTTTAGATAGCATTCATATAAATCTGAAAGAAGTAGCTGCTTAGAGACTTGAGCTAATAAATGAAATGTATATATGCATCCTTGGCTACACTTAGCTTTTGTTCACTGAGTTTATACCGTCTGATGACCCAATGATTTAGTACAACATAGGCTGGTTCGTAATTATGGCAACTCTCGGAAATGTATTCGTAAATATGAGCTACATAGTTTACAAGTCGTCTATTGAATTTAAGAAATTTATCGCAAAGCTGGGCTAAAATATTAATTTCTTACTTTAAATTTTTGATTTAATTTGGGCTAGAAAATAAAAGCAAAGTTAGGAGCTAGGAAAACAACTAAAATCCTTTTTTGCAGTCCATCTAATTTGTTTTAAGCTCACCCACATTGCGCAATTGAACCTTTTCAAAGAGATAACATAAATTTGCTTTATAGTAATATTTTTTATTTATTTATTGTAAATTCTGTGGAATAGAATGATAATAAGTTCATAGAGCCTAGGAATAATAATAGTAATGAAGAATAGTTATCAAATAGAAGTGACATTTCGGAAATTATAATGAGTAGAGAAAGCAGGCTATCCCCTTAAGCAAGTAGCTAGTAAATTGTAGTTGCTGATGACTTTCAGAAGGATTTTGTTTAACCAAGGGACTAATAAACTTCAAGTAAATAAGATCAATTCTCAAGAAGAGTTTCTCTCAAAATGAAAAAGAGGGCAATCAATTCAATTCAAAAACTCCAAAGATAGCCCTCCAACAAAGGGATATTAATTTTCTTAAAGTTAAGATAAATCCCTTTGTAAAGGAATAAGAAGTTAAAAGAATTCCGTGGAATTCATCAAAAAACGTGAAAGGAATATTGAAAAGACCATCAACCAACTTACCTAAAAAAGGCATTCCTTCTTATATATGTAATAATTTTTGTTCAGTAGCGAGCTACGATAATCAATCAAGCAAAGAGTCTAGACTAAATGTTTTGAAGACTACTACTCAGACTCAGTCTGCTGCAACTTTAAAAATATTACCTATATACAGAAAAAGATAATTTATTATATGAACATATTATCAAGTGAGCCCCGAATACTTTTATATTGTTGAGAATCTTATTAAATTCAATTACTGGATAAATGTTTTAGTGGGGAATTCGTAATGATGACAGTTGAATTCAAAAAGAGATACTATGATAAAACTATAGTTGATTTAGTTAAAAAATTGAATCAATCTTCTTATCTGATCAGAGTAGCTAATAAAGTTAATGTAAGTTTCTTAAATGATAGAGATTCAATATATAATAATTTATTTAAATCAGAGGTACTTAAATTAATTAAATCCAATTTCTATAATCAAAATTGTTTATTATCGTTTGAATTCTATCAGTAGTGCTGAACCACAAATATTGAACTTTTGAAATAAATCCCAACCAGATACCATATATCGCAGAAACTATAATTAGATCATTTTAAAATAAACTTAAGCAAATATATTTTAAGAATAAAAGAAATGTCTAGAAAAAAACTAAAGAGGATGAAAGGATGGCAAAAAATTAAGTTTACCTATTTCATTTTTAAATTATAATTCGATATTTTAATTATTTTAATTTAACTTTTGAATACTTCTTTTTAATAAGGAAAATTCTAGTATAAAATTGAGAACACTAAATAAATGAAAATTTGGGATCCTACTGATGAGACTTAGAGAATTGATCAACTTAATTTTTCAAAAAAAATTATCTTGGAGATTTTTAAATGCGAAAAAAGATATTTAACGGTTATACGTCAAATAGGTAGAGATGATCTGAGAAATATCTTTCTTTAAAGAACTTTTTTATTAATTATGATCCCTCTTTAAAAGAATTTAATAATTTAACGTTGACTAAAGCTTTACGCAAGAAAGATATTATCTACAGAGATCTGAAACCTGAAAAGTCAACTGCCACGGCTTTACCTCCTATTTATTTGACTTTCTACTACCTTCTATTTTCTATTAAATTCTGGCGTATGATAAAGAGATTTTAGTAAACTATTTTCCTGATATTAAATAATTTCATTATATTAAAATGATTAAAAACGAAAATGGGTTTTCTAAAATGTTACTAAAAAACCAACCGCGCTACCATGACTTGAAATAAATAGCACCACCATTTTATTGCTTAAACCAGAGAACTATGTTTTACGAATATACTCGGAAATTTAATGTTATCTTTTTCAGTCAATTTTATTTATAGTGAGATTGAAATAAAACTTATGATAGAAAAACAAGCCATTTCAAACAAATAGGAGTATTAAACTCAGATCATATAATCAATCATATTTGACCTATAATAAATTTTAAATTGCAAATATAGAAATATGAGTTATTTGGAAGGACTTAAGGAATTGAATGGAATTAAGGAGTAACTCCGTAGTGTATAAATAAAAACTATCGTATAATGTGTAACTGCAACTCTCAAGCGTTTCAGCCCATGAAGTCAGTTAATTAGTGACAAAAATATCATTGAAGAAAAAAACTAAAAGAATCCCTAGTGGTACTCAACTTCCGACCTCCCCCGTCAGCTATCATTCTCAGTATATCAGAGTGTGCTAGCCATACCTGGGCTTAAAATGTTTCTGGTGTTTTTAATACATGGTTGGAGGACAAAAATCGTAATAGGTTTAATAAGTTGTTGACTAGATTAGTATGACTTCTCTATGTGATGCGATCACCATTAATTAACATAATAGACAGGATTTGAGCCCAATGATTACAACTAAGGCAATTTCATAAATATACAGAAGAACAAAGCATTTTTATGCTCGAATCTTTTGTGTGTTTAAAGTGACCTACTATAGCCTCAATTGACTTACGACCCAAGAGCTTTGAACCAAGGTCAAATAGACAGTAGCGAAAAAATAATAGAATCGATAAAGTAAACACAATAAAGAGGAAGAAGTTGCAAGTGCATGCTATTCTAATATCTAAACTTTTGAGCAGGGACAAAATCCCAAAATAATCCAACGATAAAGGGATTCGAATGTTTTCTGAGAATCATCAGAGGATGAAAGCTGAAAACAAAAGAAGAATAAATATCCAAAAAATTTATTTACTCATTTCAACATATCATCAAATAATCGTATGAAGACCATTAGTTTGAAATGAAGCAATATAAGTAAAGATATTAAATTTAATAACTCCTTTCTGTTATTTTTACTAAATATTCAATTTCAATATCTTTCTTTAAAAGAAGCAGTAATCTGTAAAAATTATTATCACAAATGATAGTGAAAATTATTAAAAAGTGAAAAACATTATATCTCATTTTAAACTAATTTCGAACAAATTTTAATGATCAATCATCATCATTGTTGGCAATAAGGCCGACCATTTTCGAAAATTGAATTGAAATGAATTGACTGTTGAACTATCTTAAAAATTTAATACTCACCATAATTTTATAGATTATAAATTTTAAGAGCTTATATCCTTATAACTTTAGTGCGGGAAAGTTTATTTCTAAAATATAAGTTGAAGAAAAAAATTTACTTTTTTTCTCATTTACATACTCGGCTAAGAGATTCTCACTTTTAATTAGAGCCATTTTTATATTTAAATTATCAATTAAAAAAGAGGAGTGTGATTCTAAAAGTCTATTTTTTAATTATCTAATACTTTTCAACTATTTTCTTTCAATTCATTTCAAATATATAAGTAAACAAATTTCCCATAAAGAGAGTGAAAGTTTCGAAGAAAAATAAAATAATTGTAACTTTTTTACAGATATTCGAAACTATTATTCGAAGTTCGAAATTGTCCTAATAAGTTAACAAGAGCAGCCACATAATTATAATCTCAAGAATTTTATTATTAAACTCCATTTATTACAATAATAAACGATGAGTTAGTAAATATCCAGTCTACCAAGAGGCTTTTGGCCTAAATTAATTCTTCTTTTAAAAAATATATTGGCCTGAGACAAATATATATAAGAGCAAAAGTAAACTAAATAACAATGAGAAAAAAATTTACCATTCAGTGTTGAACAAAAAACAAATTTTTATCATCCTATCATTAATCCAGCTTTGCCTCATACATAAGATAAAAACCAAAATTATTCATAAATCATTATATAAAATCATTTAATTAAATAAAATTATAACGTAAACTCCAACATCTATGTTTGAGTCTTCAAACGTATTGATTCGATCGCTAGAAAAATAAAAACGTATAAGAACACATATAAAGAAGAAAAGGGATTCTAATTTGCTGCATTCAAAACCCAAAACCCCATAATATCATAAGAAAGTGAAAATATGTTGTGTATAATTAATTTCTTTATTAATATTTATAATAATAATAATTAAGTGAATTAAAGGCCCCTGCATAAATAAGAGAATTCGTGACGTCAATGATATTGCTGTGACGCACTTTTCTGATGCACACAAACCTACCAGCAAATAGGGATTTTAAACATGTGGTACCCCCGCCACCTCAAATTCTGAGCAGAAGCCCCCGGCTTCTGCAGACCTTTAAAAAAAAAACCTAAAAGGAGAAAAAAAAAAGAGCAAGTCGCTGCTCCGTAGCGTCTTGCTTCGTTGTCCAGCTGCATGGCTGAGTATTTGCCCATAGATCACATCCCTCCACGCCTTCAAGGATTAGGAGGGTCAGTTAGGACCACTCACCTTTGATTATCTCTCCAGTGAGCAGCTCAACCATCTTCCCGAGAGCTTCGGCTGCCATTTTCCCTTGCCTCATATAAGCACTCACTCACCAGTCAACGGAGTACCAAACCAGAAAGCCTTCAGGGAAATGGCGATAGGTGACTAGTGCTGGTCAGGTGCGTCCTGAATATTAACTTTCTAATTTAATATTGTACAACATTGAATTTAAATATCAAACGTCTTTTAATTAATTTGAATTATATTAAGAATACCTATTTAATAAATATAACTACTGGCCTGATCTCTAAAGTTCCTAGCTTAATAAATCGAAATTTGAATTAATCTGCACCTGGAAGCAAAGTCTAGGCAAGTAAAAAAAGTGGCAGTTTTCTTAATCAATTCTGTGACAGCAATATTAATACTTATAATCATGCTAAATTTTAACCCTAAAGAGGCAATCTAAAGTCTTCTAGGAAGGTGACCTTGACGTCTGTCTCATATTCTCTGAATTTTATACCTTTAAGTGCTTCCTCTATCTCAGATAACTGAGTGTTAGGTTTCATAGGTTGCTTGATTATTACTTTGTTTTACTAACTTTTTCAAAGGTTCTGATACCTTGTCTATCTTACAATGTCATGAATTATATTGCATCATCTTCACTTTCACACTAGTAGTATTCCTCTGGTTTCATATCGCATTCAAGTATGATTGCAACTATAGACCAAATGTCCCACTACACTGAACCGTTGAGCCAAGTCTGTCTCTATGGGAAGTAGCCTGCAGTTCCTTGCACCGATGCTTCCTCAATGTTTTCTCTTCTTACAAAATTGAGTGTATATTAATGACTCATTATGAATATTATCGTTGCAAAATGAATCTATCTTTGCTTATCTATTAATTAATTTCACTTTATAGGGTTTATTCATTTGATATAGCAGACAATCCTTTATAAAACCGAACCATATTATTATTTGAATTGCAATGATGGAAAGAGAGGCAGTTTGAAGCTCTTAAATGTAATATAATAGTGTATTTAATCATAAAAACAGTATATCCTAACCATGGTAGTGTGATCGTTATAGTGTTAAAAGTTGTTCAAGTTTAATTATAAATCACATTAGAAAAGCTTTTAAATATTAATCACTTCTAAAGAATGTTATTACAATCAGACAAGCTAAAGATCAGAGGTCTTACATTCTGCAATTTTAAGAAGCATTCTTTTGCAACTCACGGCTTATTGTCTTAATAAATCATAGAGTTTAATTATATTCTCACTTATAATTTTCAGATTTTTTAATTTTTGTAATTAATTTGAAGAGCTAAATAAGAATGACTTGCACAAACAAGAGAATAGATGAAATTTAATTACTTTAATTTGTTTTATTTTTCTAAATGTAGGCTTGCTATAAAAAGTAAGGAGAGAAAGTTCTCTGAATTAGGAGTTACCTTGCTGGGAATATAATGATTAGGAGGAGCAGCTCTTTGATTCGGTTTCTAAATCCTAAGTGCAATCAAAGAGGCGGCTGGCAGTTCCAGACTTAAAATTAAATTCTCTCCTTTTAAATATTTACTGTCCTTCTACAGGAGTGTCCATCTATAAGTCAGATTGGGGGAATTTAAACTACTGTAATGATCAGTGCTTTACGGTGCAGTACTTTTCTTTTTGGGACAACTTCTACTTCTAGGACTCTTCTTAAAATTATTTATCTCTGTATTTTTAATTTATTCTGGCTAGAGGTGCCATTCAAGCGATCTGACGTGCGTATCCACTTACAGCTTTTGAAAAATATTTTAAGCTCCACAATTTGCTATAAACAAAATATGATTATCATTTAATGATATAAAATATTTGTGATCCTGCTAATTTGTATATCTCACTGGTTAATTTTTGCACGGCTTCGGGGTCATACCTCTACAGTCTTTATCTATAATCTGCAGCTTTAGGGCTCTCAACCTCTCTTAAAGTATTGTAGTAATGGTATTGAATTCGCAAATTTTTTCTAGGCTTCGAGACTGTTGACTGACGGTTGAAGAGAGCAGGGCAGGTTTCCTGATGGAGTGGCTCTGATGCGTGGCAGTTGTAGATTAAAAGTTCTATTCTAGGTGGAAATCGTTTGAAATAAGGAATTAATTAAAATCACCATTGTAAATTAAATAATCGCTAATTAAATTGGCACATTTCATGTTTGGAACATTGGAAAATTGGAACTTTGGAACATTTTGGAGTATTAGGGCGTGCATTAAAAGAATAGGACTGGCCAATATTAAGGGCGCCGAGAATGTTCCAATGTTCCAATCCTGAGTGAGAGGAGGATGATAAATAAATATGTGAGTGCGAATTAGAGTGTGATATATATAAAGCCACAGAGATAATATATAAATAAACACAACCGCAATGGCTACACCGAGGCATGCGCAGCCCTACAGCTATGTGACTGAGTCCAGCCATCTCTGATAGCGCGAAGCCTTCTCCACGCCCTTAGGGTGCCTCAAGATGCTTAGCCGGAAGGAGATAGAGCGACGCCGCAGGGTGGCTGCGGCAAGCACCGTTAAGCAGCCTCCAGTCTTTGAAGGTACTCTCTCTGATCTCCACACAGAATTACTCTCTCAAGTCTGGATTGGCTTTGTAGCCCCTGGATCCTGATGACTCTACTCATGCTGAGATATAGCACTTTCTTTAGCCTCCACTTGATAGGAGAAGCCTCCTTATTTTCAGAATTGCATGTCGCGTAGTTATGACTGTTTGCCTATCTTCGGTTTAGAGAATTCCCGCTGCTCTGCATTGAACTCTAATGGCTTGATTGCCGCAGCCACCCTGCGGCGTCGCTCTATCTCCTTCCGGCTAAGCATCTTGAGGCATCCTAAGGGCGTTGAGAAGGCTTCGCGCTATCAGAGATGGTTGGACTCAGTCACATAGCTGTAGGGCTGCGCATGCCTCGGGGTAGCCATTGCGGTTGTGTTTATTTATATATTATCTCTGTGGCTTTATATATATATCACACTCTAATTCGCACTCACATATTTATTTATCATCCTCCTCTCACTCAGGATTGGAACATTGGAACATTCTCGGCGCCCTTAATATTGGCCAGTCCTATTCTTTTAATGCACGCCCTAATACTCCAAAATGTTCCAAAGTTCCAATGTTCCAATGTTCCAAACATGAAATGTGCCAATTTAATTAGCGATTATTTAATTTACAATGGTGATTTTAATTAATTCCTTATTTCAAACGATTTCCAC